>NIVC01002949.1:0-129005 GCA_002269645.1 Macrostomum lignano
TTTTGCTTTTTCTTTTTGAATAAGACTTTGTTTCAAAATAGGACATCAAATGGTGTAGTATTAAAAATGTGATAAATTATAAAAATAAAGATTATATTAAACTTTGACTTTTTGTGATAGAAATAAGTATCTTGAGTAATTTTATTTAGTATTCAAAATTTAGGATACCAAACTAGCATTGATTTAGTGCCTCCTATTAAGGGACCCAACAAAATATTTTTTAATAAACTTGTGTAGCTTCTAAGCTATCAGCCTTGAAGTCTTAGCATTTCCTCCTAGTAGGCCTAAACCTTTTATATATCTTAGCAATTCCCTCTATAAACTTTGAAATCTTACCAATCCTCCCTTTCCCTAAGCTTTAACATCCAAATAGCAGTTATAATCCATTTTTGTCATTTACTAAATAATATTTTTTCATTATGATTATGACTCTATCTATATAATTTTATTTATAGACACCTATAGTACACTGAGTATTTATGGCAGCAACAAATATAATATGCCTATGGAAATTATTGACTGTGGTTTAAAGCTTTGATTATTAGAAAAGTTAAAATCATCAAAATGTTACAAATATGTATATATTAGTTAATAAGATTAAGATCCAAAGAACTGTTTCAAAAAATTCACAAAAGTAGTTTTGTTATATATATATATAATATATAATGGTGGCCATATTATATTAAAATAATATAGCTTTTTGCAGCCCATTCGGCTAATGCACATTTAATTTAATCCAAGATATGTTTGCCAATGTAATGGAGCTTTTGTCTATGGTAGCAAGGCTGGCACAGCGGCATTTAATTTGGTCCAACAAGCATTCAGTTTAGTCCATAGTTTCATTTGCAACTGCTGCGGAGGAGCTAGATCAGCCCCAGAATTGTGGACCATATGCTAGGCTGTCAAACGAATGCCATTGACTTGTGATCGAAGCACTCGACAGAGGTGAACACCCAAAGGCTGCTGAATGTAAAAGAAAATATGGTTTACAGCATCCAGCAGCGCGTTGAAAATCTGCCGGCAGAGATCGCCTGCGAAAGGGTGGCAATCGCCAAGGCAAATTGCTCGAGAGCCTCAGGTCCAACTGCTGCTCGATGCAGTTGAGACGAACCCTTTGTTGACGGTGCCGAAAATGCAGCAGAAGTTGAAGGAACAGTTCCAGTTGGTTATCAGAGTTCGGCTATCAGCAGAGCTCTGGAACAGCAACAGAAAATTGTCGGTAGAGACGCTGACATTCTAGTGGTACGCAACAACCCGCAGACGGTAGCGAGAAGGCAGGAGTTTGCCAAATGGCTCACGAGCATTTGGACCAAATTGATGCTTGTTGGACCAAATTAAATGCTGCTGTGCCAGCCTTGCTACCATAGACAAAATCTCCGTTACACTGGCAAACGTATCTTGGATTAAATTCAATGCGCGTTAGCCCAAATGGGCTGCAAAATGCTATACAATGGCTATCAGTCTATCACTATCTAGATCTACTTTAGTTTATAGCAACTATAGTTAAATATGTAACTTATAGCCTCTGTGAATGCCTATGGAATAACTGCTTTTATAGCTACAAAACTACAGAAATATGGTGATTTAGAAAAAAAGCTGTTAGTCTTGCCTGACTAGGCTTATGGTAGAAGGACCTGTATTATAATGGAAGGCTAGTGAACAGTATCTAGTTGTTTGCTAGTTAAATTGCAATATATTGTGTACATATTGTAAATTCAAATTCACACTGAAGTAAACAAAGAAATTACTCAATTCACTGATGAGTTTTATGCGCAGCCAGCAGTCAAACAACACAAGCCTGTACACCCTGCTGCAGTCCCGTCGAGCTCCAGCGCACTCTATTGGCAGCCAAACCGCCATAACGCCAGGCAAATCCCAGGATCGCATCACCCGGCACGCGCAGGCCAATCATTATCTACCAACCGATGCCCCAGTGTCCTTCCTTGATAGTCGTAGCAGTCCGGCCAGGCCGAAACCTTCCAGTAAGCCGAATTCGTTGAAAGCGGCCAACAATCTGGCCGTGTCGGCCGCCTCGCTCGACCAGCCGTCCGTAGCAGCAGCGTCCGGTCCGGCCGCCGAGTCCTCTTTAGGCAGCTTGGAGCTGCTGAGCTCCCGCCTGCAGACCATGATGGCAGAGAGACGCGACGAGCTCAACAAGGAGGCGGCCTACCTGCTCAAATGCCAGGTGGCAGCGCCTGGCAGCGCCGACGTCAATAGCGAGGACGCTCCGGCGCCGCCTCCGCGTCGACAAAGCGCCGCAGCGCACAATCAGAAAAGGCAAGAACAGAAATCTGACAGCTCGCGTCTAAGCCGAAGCCGATCAGCCGATGACACTTTGAATCTGTCCGACGATATTGACGTTGAATTAAACGAGAGCGTCTCCAACGATTGTGTACTTGATGAAGGCGCAAGACCGTCCGGCAGCCTGGCGCCAATCAGGTCGGCAAAGCAGCCTAGCAGCGTTGGCGAATCCAGCGGCGGCAAAAGAGGAACATTCGGCTTCCTCAGCCGGTTCAGATCCGGCCAGCAGCAGCAGCACCGTCAAGACGGCTCCTCCGGCGCCGCCGCCGCCACCGCCACCGCTTCTCCGAAAAAGTCGCACAGTTCGCGCTTCCCCAGCTTCAGAAAACTGTTGCGAATGCCTAAAAAGATCAAACGATCGCCGCTTGATGAGAATAAATTTCAGTCGACGGATTCGAAGAATGAGGCGGCGACTGTTGTGCCCGATGGAAATGGAGGTTAGTCATCTGGGAGGGGGCTGTCGTTTCGTATTCTTTGAATTTCATACCGGTATTCCTAAGATTTTAATTATTTAATCTCTGAACTCCCAATGCCCACCTGAAAGACTGAGATTAGTATCCCAATGCTCACCTCAAAGGACCACTTTTAGAATTCCAATGTCCACTCCGAAGGCCAGGATTAGAATCCCAATGTCCACCTCGAAGGACCAGGATTAGAATCCCAATGTCCACCTCGAAGGACCAGGATTAGAATCCAATGTCCACCTCGAAGGACCAGGATTAGAATCCCAATGTCCACCCCGAAGGACCAGGATTAGAATTCCAATGTCCACCCCGAAGGCCAGGATTAGAATTCCAATGTCCACCCCGAAGGACCAGGATTAGAATCCTAATGTCCACTCCGAAGGCCAGGATTAGAATTCCAATGTCCACTCCGAAGGCCAGGATTAGAATCCCAATGTCCACCTCGAAGGACCAGGATTAGAATCCCAATGTCCACCCCGAAGGACCAGGATTAGAATTCCAATGTCCACCCCGAAGGCCAGGATTAGAATCCCAACAATGTCCACCCCGAAGGCCAGGATTAGAATTCCAATGTCCACCCCGAAGGACCAGGATTAGAATTCCAATGTCCACCCCGAAGGACCAAGATTAGAATACCAATGTTTACCCCGAAGGACCAAGATTAGAATACCAATGTTTACCCCGAAGGACCAAGATTAGAATACCAATGTTCACCCCGAAGGCCAGGATTAGAATCCCAACAATGTCGACCCCAAAGGACCAAGATTAGAATCCCAATGTCCACTGGGATGGACCTTAATTAGAACTCCAAAATGTCTACCACAAATGACCTTGACTGGAATCCCAATAAGCGCTATAAGCTAAATAATCAGAGAGAATTTAATTACTCAAAGCTATTGCTTAGCGCTATGCCATAAAATTTCGTAGAGAAGTTTTGAGCCGGCATCCTGTTTTAAAATCTCAGACGGTCGGTGTTTAATAAATAAAGCTGCGTATAGTTTAAAGAAAATTTTGCAACAGAAATAGTTTTTTTGTTTTAGTCGCACGACTGAACAGCCCGTCTGCTGGCTGCAATTTGATACACACAGAGATGCATGGGTGTTCACCTCGCACAGGTTTCACTTCATTTGCTTAGTCAGTGGAACTTCCGTTAAGCTCTCTCGCTCTCTCTCTCTCTCAGCGCGGCTTGTGTAACAAAATTTTACTTTGGGTATCCATCGAAACTAGTTCCAACCAACCATATAAATGGAAAGTGGTTGATCTGATTCGCAAAATTGTCGCCTTACATGTATGCAGCTGCGGGGATGCACTTGGAAAGCTTCAATATGGCTTTATTGGCTGGTAAGAGTGTATAGACCAATAATCAAATAAAACTACTTAAATTATCGATACTTTTTTTAGAGAACTACAGAACTTCAACTAACTTGGACCAAATTCAGATTGCCGGAATAAAAGTTAACAAAGTTGTTCATAACACGGACGCCATAAAAAAAGAACTAGAACTATTTTTTAAACCTTCACAAGCTGGTTGCCGATACAGAACAATTCAAGCAAACTAATGCCTTTTGAAGGTCATTTCCTACCAATATTATTTTTATCTCTGTGCTGTAGCTGAGGAGAAACTCCGCGAAGCTTTTAATTAACCAAAAGAGACTGCAGATAATAGATTTTTTTCGATGGGCCGCGATTCAATGATGGAGAAGCTGCGATAAGATACTCGCACTGGGGTATAGAATAAGTCCAAGCCCTCATCGCGTATTCCCGGCCAGTCAGGTTAATAATTAAGTCGATCAGGTCGGGAATGCCCCGTTCGCTGCAACAGCAGCAGCCACTGCCACAGAACTGCATTAGGTCATAGACAATAAAGCCAATCAAAGCCACCACCACAGAGCTGCTCTCAGCCATAGATAATGAGGCCGATTAAAGCCGATGTCACAGAACTGCACTCGGCCATAGACAATAAAGCCGATCAAAGCCACTGCTACAGAGCAGCTCTCGGCCATAGACAATAAAGCCAATCAAAGCCACCGCCACAGAGCTGCACTCGGCCATAGACAATAAAGCCGATCAAAGCCACTGCTACAGAGCAGCTCTCGGCCATAGACAATAAAGCCAATCAAAGCCACTGCCACAGAACTGCACTCGGCCATAGAAAATAAAGCCAATCAAAGCCGCCACCACAGAGCTGCTCTCAGCCATAGATAATAAGGCCGATCAATGCCGCTGTCACAGAACTGCACTCGGCCATAGACAATAGCCAAAAAAAGCCACTGCCACAGAACTACACTCGGCCATAGACAATAAAGCCGATCAAAGCCACTGCTACAGAGCAGCTCTCGGCCATAGACAATAAAGCCAATCAAAGCCACTGCTACAGAGCAGCTCTCGGCCATAGACAATAAAGCCAATCAAAGCCACTGCCACAGAACTGCACTCGGCCATAGACAATAAAGCCAATCAAAGCCACTGCCACAGAACTGCACTCGGCCATAGACAATAAAGCCAATCAAAGCCACTGCTACAGAGCAGCTCTCGGCCATAGACAATAAAGCCAATCAAAGCCACTGCCACAGAACTGCACTCGGCCATAGAAAATAAAGCCAATCAAAGCCGCCACCACAGAGCTGCTCTCGGCCATAGACAATAAAGCCAATCAAAGCCACTGCCACAGAACTGCACTCGGCCATAGACAATAAAGCCAATCAAAGCCACTGCCACAGAACTGCACTCGGCCATAGACAATAAAGCCAATCAAAGCCACTGCCACAGAACTGCACTCGGCCATAGACAATAAAGCCAATCAAAGCCACTGCCACAGAACTGCACTCGGCCATAGACAATAAAGCCAATCAAAGCCACTGCTACAGAGCAGCTCTCGGCCATAGACAATAAAGCCAATCAAAGCCACTGCCACAGAACTGCACTCGGCCATAGAAAATAAAGCCAATCAAAGCCGCCACCACAGAGCTGCTCTCGGCCATAGACAATAAAGCCAATCAAAGCCACTGCCACAGAACTGCACTCGGCCATAGACAATAGAGCCCATCAAAGCCACTGCTACAGAACTGCATTCGGCCATAGACAAGTTTCGGTAAATGCCCAATCGGGCGGATAATTTCATTAGAAATCAATTTAGGATTCTCTACTTGATTTTTTCTTCTAATGAGAGACAATAGCTTTCAAGAATTTGCTTGGCTTGCAGGTCTGATCAGCTTGGTTGGCTTTATTGTTTTTAGTCAAGTCACAAGCACGCGACTTACATAGGACAGGAAAACTCGTTTAACTATATCTTTGTGGATATAAATAGAAGGCTTGAACTTTTATTTGTAAACAAGATGCATAGCCATATTCTTAAATCATATTTGTTTAAATTGATTTGAAGGGACCATATTACTTTAAATGCATTATTTTATCAAGAGAAGGGCCTTTAATTTAAGAGATTTTCTGGTCTACAAGACATGCATGTTTCAATAAACTCGTAGTTTTTATGTCAAAAAAATCTGAAAGTTCCTGTCTTCGTAAGTATATTTTGGTGCTAAACCAGCCTCCAGTATGTTTTCTAAGAAACGTGGAACCGGTAGTTACTGCTGGAGCGAATGTGAATTCTCGACTCGATCGGTTTAATTATCAACTTGACTAAAATTACCAAGTCTAATTGCTTATTGTAGGGATAAAAATAGCATCGAGTTATCTAAATCTGACTGTTTCCATCCCGCAGCCGCTGATGCAGCGCATAGCAACGGCCTACCAGACACAGCAACGGCGGCTAAAGCTCCATCAGATTCGCCAGATGATTCTTCATCCGCTTACTTAACTGCCAGTATGACCAGTCCGGCTGCGGACTCTGGTGCAACAGTTCCGACTGCCAATGGAGTTGCCGATGGACCATTTGCTGGGACTGAGTCTAATAGTAGTAGTGCAAAGCCTGCTCTGCTCAGCCCCATTGTTACAGGTGAGGTATCAAAGTGAACTGTTAACGGTAAAAATACCAAGCCTATATAATTCGCCCGTAGAACTACCAAGTATGATGGCTACTACGGGCTGATTGCTTGAGAGTAGCTGAGGATGTCCAGCATATGAGGTGTCCGTTATCACCTAGTGCTATCTGTTGAAGGTCCAGAAGCTCCGCCTGGGTGAAGGCCAGTGACCAAAGAAGTCAGAGCTGATGCAGACACATGCGGTCAATGTGCTGATGAAATTTGGAGGCTTGGCAAGGCACTTGGAAAACACTGGCGCTTATCGGAAAAATCCGACCTGTTGGCAGAATTGTCGAATATCTCGACGGTCCAAAAGGCTAGCAGCGACTTTATTCTTGTTACGCTCAGACAGGGTGTACAGCGTCCCTGATTTTGTCATCGTCGGTGCATGTACACTCTGCGTCTTGGGGGGGGGTCTCAATCGCCAGAAAAGCTTTCAAGGCCAATTTTGGTGTCTATTGGCTAGCTGACAAATTTAAAAAAAAGTTCTTATTTAAAAATTGATACTTCTTGCTTAACAAATTTCTCTATTCTTATCTCAGCAATAATAAACTGGTTACATGCTCGTATTTTTACTGCCAAGTCTAGTGTAATGCAATCGCAATGGCGTGTTATCAAAATTTGCGCAGTATTAATTATAACGGATGCTATTTATATTAAGGAATGATTGTGTGGCAAATCATATATAGTCCTTAGCTTTATCAAGCTGGCTTCTATATAATATTTAATATGCATACATTTTTCTAGCTTCTTGCCTGTCTGTTTCTTTAATAGTGACAATACCAAATTGTTTACTTCAGTTACCATGGCTACAGCCGATGGCAAAGCTTTGCACAGTGAAAATCTGCCTAACAAACTGCTGACAACTTCAATTGATAGCAACGGCAACGCTGACGAGCCCAATGTTGTTAATGATGCTGCTAAGGAGCCTGGGAAAGCTGAGGATTTGCCCACTGGTAAGCTGGTTGAATTAATAATAGTTTTATATTAATTGATAGGACCGGCTATATTGCACCGTTAATAAGATAGATTGATTGTTTGACTGGTAGAGACAGATAGGTAGAAAGAAAGTTACTATCTTAATGTAAATTAAGATACGTTTGACCAAAGATCATGTATACACAAGATGGGCCACTCATTAACCGCTTATGTGCCCATAGAAGCGTATGTGAAAAAACTTGAAAAAAAAACTACTGAACTCTATTTCACCAGTAGTTTCTGCAGTGCATGCATCATTCTTAGTTTGATTGAGTAGCTTCTTATTTGATTCATGGGAAGTTCTATCAAATTCTCAGAAAAAAATAGCGTCTATGTCCCTAAGCTACTGAACTCTATTTCACCAGTAGTTTCTGCAGTGCATGCATCATTGTTAGTTTGATTGAGTAGCTTCTTATTTGATTCATGTGAAGTTCTATCAAATTCTCAGAAAAAAATAGCGTCTATGTCCCTAAGCTACTGAACTCAAAATTTAAGCAACCCATGTCCAAGTATGAAAAATCAAATTTTGAGTTAGGACTCGCTTGCATTTATTATAACAGCATTACTATAAGACTTTTCTTGACAAAAACTACTAAAATTCGCAGTACAAGTGTCCACCGAGGCACCGATACCGCCGCCACCGGAGCCGGCAACTAGCGAAATTGTTGAAGTTCCCGCACCCGAAGCCGCTGACGTCCCAGTGACTCTTCGCGGCAATCGCAGCGGCGGCTCGCCTAGCGGCGTCAAAGTGACAGCAATGCCGGCGGCAGGGGCTGCTCAGCAGCAGCAACTGTTGCTGCCTCTACCCGTTGGCACGTCAACGCCAACTCGGGGCTCGCCAGGCAGAGGCCGACTAGGCTACAATAGGAGAAAGGTATAACTATTATGCAATGTCAATACAATGGACAGGTATTTCAACAGAGATAGAAAAAAGGTTGTGGGCAGCATAGATAATGGGCAATGTTTAATACATCTATGTTTATTTATATCAATATCGTATGCGAATGGCATAGTGCTGAGTCATGGACAGGGAGCGCTTGGTAACATAGAGCTTGCCAGCTACAGAAGGGGTGCCATTTACAGAAAGGGCGCCAGCTACAGAAGGGGCGCCAGATACAGAGAGGGCGCCGATGCAGAGAGGGCGCCAGCTACAGAAGGGGCGCCAGACACAAAAGAGCGCCAGATACAGAGAGAGAGAGCGCCGATGCAGAGAGGGCGCCAGATACAGTAGGGGCGCCAGTTACAAATGGGGCGCCAGCTACAGAGGGGGGCACCAGCTACAGAGGGGGCACTAGCTACAGAGGGGGCGCCAGCTACAGAGGGGGCGCCAGCTACAGAGGGGGGCACCAGCTACAGAGGGGGCACTAGCTACAGAGGGGGCGCCAGCTACAGAGGGGGCGCCAGCTACAGAGGGGGGCACCAGCTGCAGAGGGGCACCAGCATCAGAGGGGGCACCAGCTACAGAGGGGCACCAGCTGCAGAGGGGGCACCAGCTACAGAGGGGGCACCAGCTGCAGAGGGGGCACCAGCTACAGAGGGGGCACCAGCTACAGAGGGGGCGCCAGCTACAGAGGGGGCACCAGCTACAGAGGGGGCGCCAGCTACAAAGGAGTATCAGCTGCAGCAAAAAATTTTTATACATTAAAAACCGCCCCTCGGCCGCAGACTAAGAGCTGCACCGAATGCGACGTGCCTGTCAGCTCCGGCGGGGTCGACAGTTCAGCAGCCGAAGCGTCCGATTTGGTCGCCGCCGTCGTGTCAGCCTCCGCATCCGCCGATGCCGCTGGGGTCAGCGCGGCCGCTCTACTCGCTGACGCCAAGGCGCGGGAGCGCTCCTCTCTAATAATGATTAGCGCGGCGATGCGCGGCGCCGCCATCCTGGCCGCCGGCATGACCCGGTCGCTTAACTTCGACGCTTTGCACGCCGCCGAACTCGACGGCGAAGATGCCGACGCCGATGCCGCCGAGCAGCAGTCGGACGGCGACGGTGAAAAATGCGCCGGCCGCTACTTTTTAATGCTTGCCGACCGGGAGGAGAAGAAGATTCGGACCGAGACAGACTGGATTGAAGCCGCTCTGGCCGACCGGCCGGACTTGTCCGAAGAGGGTCAGTTCCGTACCTGTCTGATCTGCATATCTATCTTATCTATCTATCTATCCGTATCTAGTCTAGTATCTAGTCTAGCCCGTCTATCTTCGTATCTAGTCCATATATCTCATTTAGTCCATCTATCTCAGTGTCTAGCCCATCTATCTTAGTGTCTAGCCCATCTATCTCCGGGTCTAGCCCATCTATCTCCGTATCTAGTCCATCTATCTCAGTTTCTAGCCCATCTATCTCAGTTTCTAGCCCATCTATCTCAGTTTCTAGCCCATCTATCTCAGTTTCTAGCCCATCTATCTCCGTATCTAGTCCATCTATCTCAGTTTCTAGCCCATCTATCTCAGTTTCTAGACCATCTATCTCAGTTTCTAGCCCATCTATCTCAGTTTCTAGCCCATCTATCTCAGTTTCTAGCCCATCTATCTCCGTATCTAGTCCATCTATCTCAGTTTCTAGCCCATCTATCTCAGTTTCTAGACCATCTATCTCCGGGTCTAGCCCATCTATCTCCGTATCTAGCCCATCTATCTCAGTTTCTAGACCATCTATCTCCGGGTCTAGCCCATCTTTAATCCGTGTCGATGCTCAACAAGCACAACAGCTAGTGCTCAACACGTATAAACTTTCAGTCGCCGGAATATTTCGCGTGGCCGTCGGCAAGGCGAAGCTGTTCCTAGCAGAGAAGCTGGCCCAGTTCCGCGGCCTGTGCGAGGACAACCTCTCTGGCGGGGTCACCCAGTACTGCGACTTGAACGGCTTTTGGGCCATCTGCGGCCTACAGATTGACGATCTGAATAACAAGCTGCTGCAACAGTGCCGAACTATTCGCGACGCTGGATTTGTTGTCATAGCAACCAGCTCGAAGGCTTCGGCGGCGTCCGGCTCGCCGGAGCAGCAGGCCTCGACGGCGCCAACAACGAAGGCAGCCGCGAGACGGCCGACCGCGGCAAAGAAAGCGACAACTTCCTCCGCGACGGCAAAGTCGGGAGCGGCGGCGGCGGCGAAGGCGATCGGCAGCGCCGGGAGCGGCTGGCGGAGATGAAGCGCCAGGCTCGCAAGAAGATGCTGGCAGCCTCGGCCGGTGCGGCTGACAACGGAGACGATGTGATTTTCATGTGAAGCTGTGCCTGGCAGATCATCACTGACTCTAGCCAATGGCAGTCGTCAAGTATTAAATTCAAAATAATGTCGAATTTGTCAGCTACACAATTTTTGTAAAAATTATTTTTCTCTTGTTTAAAAAACACACGCTCGGTTTTAAGGTCAATGAAGTTGGACGTTATTTTAGTCCTCCTATGCAATGTCTGTGCAAGTGATTCCACTTTAGCTAACATAAGAATATAGCCTAATAAATAGCAAACATGGGCTTTTTAGATAGACTTTAGATAGAATTAATTAATGATTCATTATGGATTAGAGCAATATAAGTGAGTCATATTGCTATGCAGTTGCACCAGGGTATCACAACCAATTAGCAAAGCATTAGTAATGAGAAACACATGATTGCTTTTTTATCGTGCTTCGCCTGAGTATTAGCCTCCACCCTTTCCGCTTTCTCAGTCGGGTTAACCTCGACTTAATCTATTTATCTACAGTCTTATTATATCTGCGTGCCATGCGGCCTTTTTTCTGTTTATTTATTTTCAATTTCAAACACAAACTATCAGTTTTTGCACCCTGGACTTACAGCTTCTCTTTGACGGAGTGTTGGAAAAGTATTTTTTAAACTACTTACGTTCCCTTTTTCCTCAATGTTGAAGCACTGAGTACTGAGTTTTGCTTAAGTTTCTGTTCGTCATCTATCATCAGCATCTCCCTGTATTGTCTCTACCCCTCTCTCCCACTCTTACCCCTCACTTTATCCCACACCCTCTCCCACTCTTACCCCTCACTTTATCCCACACCCTCTCCCACTCTTACCCCTCACTTTATCCCACACCCTCTCCCACTCTTACCCCTCACTTTATCTCACACCCTCTCCCACTCTTACCCCTCACTTTATCCCACACCCTCTCCCACTCTTACCCCTCACTTTATCCCACACCCTCTCCCACTCTTACCCCTCACTTTATCCCACACCCTCTCCCACTCTTACCCCTCACTTTATCTCACACCCTCTCCCACTCTTACCCCTCACTTTATCTCACACCCTCTCCCACTCTTACCCCTCACTTTATCCCACACCCTCTCCCACTCTTACCCCTCACTTTATCTCACACCCTCTCCCACTCTTACCCCTCACTTTATCCCACACCCTCTCCCACTCTTACCCCTCACTTTATCTCACACCCTCTCCCACTCTTACCCCTCACTTTATCTCACACCCTCTCCCACTCTTACCCCTCACTTTATCTCACACCCTCTCCCACTCTTACCCCTCACTTTATCTCACACCCTCTCCCACTCTTACCCCTCACTTTATCTCACACCCTCTCCCACTCTTACCCCTCACTTTATCTCACACCCTCTCCCACTCTTACCCCTCACTTTATCCCACACCCTCTCCCACTCTTACCCCTCACTTTATCTCACACCCTTTCCCACTCTTACCCCTCACTTTATCCACACCCTCTCCCACTCTTACCCCTTACTTTATCTCACACCCTCTCCCACACTTACCCCTCACTTTATCTCACACCCTCTCCCACTCTTACCCCTCACTTTATCTCACACCCTCTCCAACACTTACCCCTCACTTTATCTCACACCCTCTCCCACACTTACCCCTCACTTTATCTCACACCCTCTCCCACACTTACCCCTCACTTTATCTCACACCCTCTCTCTCTCTCTCTATCTCTCTCCCACTCTTACCCCTCACTTTATCTCTCACCCTCTCCCACTCTTACCCCTCACTTTATCCCACACCCTCTCCCACTCTTACCCCTCACTTTATCTCACACCCTCTCCCACACTTACCCCTCACTTTATCTCACACCCTCTCCCACACTTACCCCTCACTTTATCTCACACCCTCTCTCTCTCTCTCTATCTCTCTCCCACTCTTACCCCTCACTTTATCTCTCACCCTCTCCCACTCTTACCCCTCACTTTATCTCACACCCTCTCCCACTCTTACCCCTCACTTTATCTCATGCCCTCTCCCACTCTTACCCCTCAATTTATCTCACACACTCTCTCTCTCTATCTCTCTCCCACTCTTACCCCTCACTTTATCTCTCACCCTCTCCCACTCTTACCCCTCACTTTATCTCACACCCTCTCCCACTCTTACCCCTCACTTTATCTCACGCCCTCTCCCACTCTTACCCCTCAATTTATCTCACACACTCTCTCTCTCGATCTCTCTCCCACTCTTACCCCTCACTTTATCTCACACCCTCTCCCACTCTTACCCCTCAATTTATCTCACACCCTCTCTCTCTGACCCACCGCTGCCATTACTCTGTTCCCCTATTCTTAAAATCAAGCAGCCAATCGATTCCTGTCTCTAAGCCATCTCTAAGCCACAGCTAGTGTACGGTACAGTCAGTCTAGCTCGATAGTCTTCCCTTAATTGTGTGTATTTTTTACCCATCTGGCGTGCTTCGTCATCAATATAAATATATCGATCGATCTGATAAGTAAATACCCGGCTGTATCACTGACACTTTGCTATAATTATATAATAATTTTTTGACCCCAGCCCTCTTGTCTGTCGTGGTGCTGCCGACTTTATATTTTCTACTTTACCGCCAGCCCCGTGTGGGCGGTTCGCAGTTATTTATTTATTTATTTGCTTAACCTTTAGAGTCTCTTGCTGTTTAACTCACAATTTCCCGGACGGTATTTTTGTTACTTAATTAGGATCGTAGTATAGTTAAAAACTTTTTTCCTAATTTTTATTATTCAACCTGATTGATCTCTCTTGCATCGGCAGGTGGAGTAGTGGCTGCCGCTGCGATTTTATGATAATTAATTGCTACATCATTTTGGTTATTTGTTTTATATAAAACAGCTGCACGCTCATGTCATGGACTCTGTATTGATTGACCTTTTACACAAGCTTTGTTTTTTTAATCTATTGTAAGTATTAGCAGTGCGGGTTTAGCTACTCAAATATTTATGCAGTCGGCTGTTTAAAGAATCTCGGCAGTTTTATTTTTACTTTGTCGGTAAGAAAGCAATAAAAAATTATCAAATGCTTCTGACTGTTTTCTTGTGAGTAGATACATTGCGTGCTGTTGCTATGTGGTCGCTATGTTGTTGCTACGTGGTCGCTATGTTGTTGCTAATGCTATGCTGTTGCTGTGGGGTCGCTATGTAGTTGCTATGCTGTTGCTAATGCTATGCTGTTGCTGTGGGGTCGCTATGTAGTTGCAATGCTGTTGCTATGTAGTTACTATGGGGTTGCTATGTAGTTGCAATGCTGTTGCTATGTGCTCGCTATGTTGTTGCTATTCTGTTGCTACTTGATCGCTATGTTGTTGCTAATGCTATGCCATTGCTATGTGGTAGCTATGTAGTTGCTATGTGGTCGCTTTGCCGTTGTTATGTTGCTATGCGGTTGCTATCTGGTCGCTATGTGGTTTCTATGATGTTATTATCGTTTCAAGACCAATCGTTGCTATGCGGCTTAATAAATTTTTTTCTCGATTAGCTAAAATATTTACCCACACAATAAATTACAATACAAGATATATTCAGTGTAAATCTTGCCGTTGTTTTATCAATAATTCTAGCCTTCCTTTAAATATGCGATCAAGGAGCAGCCGTACTGAGCATGACAACTAAGTTTTAGTATTCAGCTTAGCCTTTCGCTTGCTGGGCTGTATTAACTGTATTCATAGCGAGCAGCGGTTTGGCTGCAGCCGATATCTGAGTATCTTGTTTGGGTTTGAAAGCAAAATGTGTTTGATTTAGCACCTCTATATCCTGCGCATTAGTGCCGTGTACTTCTGTAGACATTATACTTAATAGCTGATCCCACTGTTTCATATGCTTATTTGTTCGCTATAGTGTGTACGCTTCATAAGTGAAAGAATTTTTCTCTAACAAAAAATTACAATAAAACCTTGTACAATGCCTACTTTAGGCTTGTTTGACATGTTTGATCGCTCTTAAAAGTGCTGGCTTGCTTAGCCTATGTCGCTAAGCGTGTAAAAAGCTTTGGATATGTCTTAGTTCATTAGCATACTTGTTCATTAATAGATTTGACATGATGGGAGCGGCCCTACTGAGTAGATATGAAATGTGAGCGGCCCTGCTCAGTAGATATGAGATGGAAGCAGTAGATATGAGATGGAAGCAGTAGATATGAGATGGGAGCAGTAGATATGAGATGGGAGCAGTAGATATGAGATGGGAGCAGTAGATATGAGATGGGAGCAGTAGATATGAGATGGGAGCAGTAGATATGAGATGGAAGCAGTAGATATGAGATGGGAGCAGTAGATATGAGATGGAAGCAGTAGATATGAGATGGGAGCAGTAGATATGAGATGGGAGCAGTAGATATGAGATGGGAGCAGTAGATATGAGATGGAAGCAGTAGATATGAGATGGGAGCAGTAGATATGAGATGGAAGCAGTAGATATGAGATGGGAGCAGTAGATATGAGATGGAAGCAGTAGATATGAGATTGAAGCAGTAGATATGAGATGGGAGCAGTAGATATGAGATGGAAGCAGTAGATATGAGATTGGAGCAGTAGATATGAGATGGAAGCAGTAGATATGAGATGGGAGCAGTAGATATGAGATGGAAGCAGTAGATATGAGATGGAAGCAGTAGATATGAGATGGGAGCAGTAGATATGAGATGGAAGCAGTAGATATGAGATTGAAGCAGTAGATATGAGATGGGAGCAGTAGATATGAGATGGAAGCAGTAGATATGAGATTGGAGCAGTAGATATGAGATGGAAGCAGTAGATATGAGATGGGAGCAGTAGATATGAGATGGGAGCAGTAGATATGAGATGGAAGCAGTAGATATGAGATGGAAGCAGTAGATATGAGATGGGAGCAGTAGATATGAGATGGAAGCAGTAGATATGAGATGGGAGCAGTAGATATGAGATGGAAGCAGTAGATATGAGATGGGAGCAGTAGATATGAGATGGAAGCAGTAGATATGAGATGGGAGCGGCCCCTGCTCAGTAAGTACATGTATGAGACGGATTTATTTTAAAACTTTATTTCTTGTATATGCCATTTACTGAGTAGGTGCGTAAAAATATGAGTTTACGTGTCAAGCTTCCATAAAATTAACAATAATCTTGCAGAAAACTACTGCAATAAGAGTACGAGTAGTAGTAGTACTAATAGTAGCGCGTTAGGCGTTCAGTCAAGCGTAATTCTTTGGCGGCAGAATTCAGCGAACCAAAATGTTCGCCAGTAGCATGACGTAGAGAAGGCCGAAAGCGCTTTTGATGGTAGTCTGAAAAATTATTGCGGTTTTTTCGGCGGTTACCTTTACATATTGCAACTGCAGATGGCTAAGCTGGGGCTCTATAAGGTATTAAACCGACTACGCCTATATTATATTACTAAGTTGTTTATAAGCTTAGTGAACCGCCAAACAAGG
This sequence comes from Macrostomum lignano, assembly GCA_002269645.1. Taxonomy (NCBI): domain Eukaryota; kingdom Metazoa; phylum Platyhelminthes; family Macrostomidae; genus Macrostomum; species Macrostomum lignano. Next base: position 16,354 of record NIVC01002949.1, read on the forward strand.
CTGCAAATATTGGCGCCCCTCAATGAAAATCCCAGCGTTCAGGTACGCCACTGATGAGCTTCAATAAAAGTTGCTTGATGCCAATAGTCGGGTATTAGACGGTTTTGCTCACCGATCCGCATGGGATATTGTTCCCGTTAAGTCTCATGCAGTTCTCGCTGTTAACTGGCTCGCAGATGCCTGGGTGGGTGATGCCGTCAGTTCGCTCCGGGGTGCCGCCCTCGGTCCAGACGCACTGTGGGTCGCCGAGCTCTTCGCCGTTGCTCCGGCCGTCTTGGTCAGAGTCTAACTGGCAGATAGTGGAGTTCCACACCTGCGTGTGAATGATCGTGTAACATGCATGCATTGCGTGTGCCTATGCAATACAATGCCAATCCAGTGATTAAAGTGCATATAGTTACAAATCCGTTAGACTTGAAGGCTATTCCAAACGGGTTCCTCTCGCCGCCGCCGTCCTTGTTCCAGTGACCAACTCCGGGCCACTGGGTGCCGGCCTGGCACGGATTGTTCACATTGGCGCCGTTGGGGATCTTGGCCTGCAGTGTCTTGAACGCGTCTACTGTTGCCGAGCCGAGCAGCAGTAGCAGCAGAGCTGCCGGGGCCAATCCTAGAAACAGTTTCATTGCTGGAGTAGCCAAGGTGTTAAAGCAGAAACTCGTACAAAATTCTGCAAGTTTCTCGGCAAAAACGATGCAGAGAACGTCAATTTATGGCCGCGGTGCAGTCGAGTCAAGCGGGCGAAATCAGCCAGCGATAAGCTAAGATAAGATCGCCTTCTGCCTTTGACACCAGGTGCAGGCAGTGCCTGGCTACGAGCAAAGTCCAGGCTCAACTGACTGACTAACTTAACTGCTCCAAACGTCGCGAAGCGTCAGCAAAAGCGGCACGATTGCCGAGCGTGTGCAATGCAGTTTGTTGAACTCGACAGGCCTCACTTCATAGGTATTATATCTGCTTTTGTTTCTATAATGGCGAATTGTACATTCTGCATTTTGTTTCCTTCAGTAGACTGCAGCAATGGTAAGGACTGAACGCACATTGGTCTGAATGGCTGCAGCTAGCCTTCTACTATAAAGATCTTGCTTGTGAAGCTCACATGATAAAACCCAGTGAAGGAGCCTGCATCAATTTTCAGTGTACTTCACTGATAATGAATACATGCACAATGAGGGTTAGGAAAAGAGAAGTGAGGTTTTAACACAGCTAGGCAGTTGTCCCGATCTCTCCCACTTTAAAATAGCTGCATTAGACAGGCGGACAGCCGCATAGAATTCCTAGCTATTGAGCGAATGTTGGCCTGCCCTGCACTCTGATGGGACGGCCTTACACCTCTACCTCTCTTTCTCTGTAGTACTCCGCAAATGACGGCAGCTCATTAATCAGGACTGGGTGCAGGGCGGCAGCTCATTAATCAGGACTGGGTGCAGGGCGGCAGCTCATTAATCAGGACTGGGTGCAGGGCGGCAGCTCATTAATCAGGACTGGGTGCAGGGCGGCAGCTCATTAATCAGGACTGGTGCAGGGCGGCAGCTCATTAATCAGGACTGGGTGCAGGGCGGCAGCTCATTAATCAGGACTGGTGCAGGGCGGCAGCTCATTAATCAGGACTGGGTGCAGGGCGGCAGCTCATTAATCAGGACTGGGTGCAGGGCGGCAGCTCATTAATCAGGACTGGGTGCAGGGCGGCAGGTCATTAATCCGGACTGGGTGCAGGGCGGCAGCTCATTAATCAGGACTGGGTGCAGGGCGGCAGCTCATTAATCAGGACTGGGTGCAGGGCGGCAGCTCATTAATCAGGACTGGGTGCAGGGCGGCAGCTCATTAATCAGGACTGGGTGCAGGGCGGCAGGTCATTAATCCGGACTGGGTGCAGGGCGGCAGCTCATTAATCAGGATTGGGTGCAGTGCATATACGCTCGCACACACCGTTTTAAAATTTCCCAAAAGTACACTTCTGCAGTCCGCATATTATCGGGACACGGCACTTTTTTGTTTATCGCACCCTGCAGGACCGATAAGCACTGCTGCTCATACTGAAAACGTTTGCAATCGTTTCAATTAAGAAAACCCATGCTTATCTACGAGTTGCTAGGGGCGAATTTTTCAACAGCTGATTTTGAACAGAGTGTTCGCTCTAGATAACAAAACCAGTTCCAAAAAAATCTAGAAAATTCTGTCCTAAGCTGCACTTGGTCGCGCAGGTGCGCCGCATGTACAAAGTGCACTGACCTTGGTCTTTAATTGTTTCCGCTTTTTGCCTTGCGCGTCTGCATCGAACCTATGGTGGATTTCCTCAATAATCACCAATTTGATAGACCTTATGGGGACATTTATTTTTAAAATAATTGTAACAGCTTGTAAGTGTTTATATTTAACCAAGAAATCAGCTTAGTAAATAATTTTACAAACTAATAATAACGATTATTTATTTGAATAATGCTGAAAAATTGTATTTTAACATGCTAAGTCCATAACAATTAGGGACATTGTGCAGTTGGGACGCATTAGTTTAAAGGCTGATATTTTGCATGATGTACCGAATTTTAATTAGAAACCAATGAGCTTACTTTTAAGTAATCAGAGGTGGAAAAATATCTCTAAATAAATTGTTACATTACTTAAATGAATTTACAATTGATTACAGTAAACGTAATAATATACAATAAATATAGCAAACTTAAATACCAATATTGCATAACTAGCAATGCACTTTAGTAAGGAAATAAAATAAATTTGAATGATGAAGAATTTCAACATTTAGAAGCGACCGATTTTTCTTGCATGCTAGAGTGAGAAGACTCAAGTGGCACAGCGAGACACTGGCCTACTTGGCTTAAGCAAGATACATACAGTAAACAAGCAAACGAATGCAATCCTCTGAAAGACAAAGCATGCAAATCAACTGGGATAGGCATAGGAGAAGACCCTAGCACAATATGACAACTTAGATCTGGGCCGGGTCCGTTCTTTTATGCCATGTGAAAATTTAAAGTTTTTTAAGTTTTCGTTAAATAGTCCTACTGTTTTCTAACTAATCTACTACAAGTAGACCGGAGTGGGAATTTCTTTCTAACCAGAAGTGCGGGGGCGGGGGAACTGGACAGTTCGTCAAGACGCGGACAAGGTGTGGCCAGCGGCCGACATGCCGGCAAACAGCAGGCGCACCTGGCCAACATGGAGCAGGCAGCAATCAGCTGAGCAGTATTCACCGTCCCACTGAGGATGATCTATAGCCGGCTTCGAGCAGCCGTGTCTGGCGCAGAAACCGGCCTCTTCCGTAATCACCTTCTTCGGCTTTTTTATTGGCAGATTCTTTTGCTTTTCTTGTGTCTCTTTCTTCAATCTTTTCACCTTTTTAACTTCGGCAGATTGCTGATGCTGCTTTGGCTTTCGCTGGGTTTTTAGTTGGACTTTAGCCGGTTGTGCTTTAGGCTTAGCGACAACTTCGCTAAGCTGGTACTGCGGCTCGTGCAGCTGCTGCTGCGGCCTGTGTCCCAAGTTTACTGGCACAGGCAGAGAGTACGGCTTGTTAGAGCGGAGCGCCGAACTCCGCTTGGCATAGGCAGCCTTGCCGGCCTGGCCCAGCCGCTGCCACATTCGTTCAATAGCCTGGCTGGCCTCGCCAAACGCCATGGCAGGCTGGTCGCGTTTCACCTGTGGCAGCGTGTCTTTAAAAAATAACGCGTAGGCCGATTGGACGGCTAAGGACGGAGCTGGGCGAGAGCCCTGACGATGACTCGTCAATAATTGGCTAATAGGAGCGTCAAGCTCGGGCTCCGATTCGTCATCGCTATTCGAATCTTCATCAGCAGAATCATCGTCATCATCATTGCTATCTTCTTCCTCATAGTCTTGAACGTAGTCGTCAACGCGACTTTGACGCGGTCGCTTCTGACTATTGGCATTGTTAGCAGAGTTGCCTGTACTGTTGACCGCCACTGAGTTGGGACGATTGTTGCCATTGGCAACAACTAGACTGGATAAATCGCCGTCAAAATCGTCGAATCGATAACATTGGATTAGCAATGGTTGCTGCTTCTGCTGTTGCTGTTGTCCAAATTGTTGGACCTGTAACTGCGGCAGAGGTTGGTGCAACTGCTGTGGCAATTGCCTATAGGCCTGCTGTGGAACTTGCTGTTGTTGTTGCTGTTGCGACACTTGGCCGCTAAAAGTTTGCTGCGGCAATTGCTGCTGGTAAATTTGCGAAGGCATTTGCTGCTGGTAGGTTTGCAAAGAAATTTGCTGTGGCTGATAAACTGGCTGTGGCTGCTTCTGCTGATAGGGTTGCTGAATGGCTTGCTGATAAAGCTGTCTGGGTGCTTGCTGGTACAGATGCTGAGGGATTTGCTGGGGAACTGTTGTTGTTTGTTGGGGAACTTGCTGGTTGGGATGCTGCGAGGCAGGTTGGTAAAGCTGCTGAAATGGAACCAGTTGACTTGGCTGCTGCTGAGCTGGTGCAGCTGGGGCCTGCCGCGGCCCAAGAATTATCATTGGTGGAGATACACTAGACCGGTTGTTCTCCATGGCAACTGCAGATTAGTGCAGCCAGTGGTGTAGCAATTCAATTCAAATTCTTTATAATTGATAGAAAACCATGAAATCATATAAATCAAAGTAAATTATTATTTATTAATGCAACCAGACAAATCTTGCATTGATTAACATAAATATAATTATCAGAATAATATATAAACATATATAACCATTATGGTCAAGTTAGTTGATAATGCAATTAAGTCTTAATTGCAATTTGCAGTGTTGGGTAACTTCCAGCACTTATGGCACTCTTAAAGTGTTAAAGGCTACTTTGTTGTAAGTCTAGCCCTACTAGAACTATATAAATAAAAAAAATAACAGAACTATTTTGTCAATTTAACTATTTGCATTTTTATGTTAAATTGAAACATTAAAACATTTTTATACTACTTCTACTAATATTTAAAACTTTTATTTCTAATATTTTCAAATCAAATCACTTTTACAATTGTATAACTAAGCAAAGTAGAGAGTAAAGAGACTAACCTTGGTAGCCAATGGCCATATTAGGCAATTTTTGTATTAAAAATATAGGCCAAAGATGACAATTTAAATCTTATGAGATGTTTGTTCTATTTACTTTTAGAAAAAGAATACCAATTCCTATATATCAATAATTCAAAATTTAAAGAAGTATATGTGACAGGCCTTTTGGCTCTGTCTTTCTAAACTCCTAACTATTGATGCTAGTATTTATTGAATATCCTACGGGCTGCCACTAAAGTTGTTACAGGGCTAAACCTTTTGTCTCTCTACTTAATGTACCTTTGCATAAATGTACTATTATCACTAGTAGCGTCTACTTATCTACTTCTATTGGTAGCGTCTACTTATCTAATGGTAGCGGTTGTACATGTACTATACTTTTTGCCTGAGCAGTCTATTGGCACTGTCTACTCTTTTTACTCTTATAAGTTCTCTCTCAGTCCTAGGCGTTCCCTGGATCAGAGGATCACAGCTCTATATTTTCCCTGCCCTGAAGCGATCTTCTCTCACTATGAAGCGGTTCTCCTACCCTGAGGCAACTTTATACACTCTCTTTAGGCTATTGCCCTAAGGCGATTTCTTGCTTTTAGCAGTTTTGAACTCTCCCAATATAGGGGTTTTTACTATAGAAAAGAATAAGTCACTTGAACAATTTTCTTATCAAGTCTTAGCTATTGAAAGCTTTGCTAATAGAGCACACGAACGAGTTAGTCTTCTTGGCTTATTCAGGGCTTCTATTTATACCAAAGCTTCTCATCATTTCAAACAAATAATAATTGCAAAAAATATTTTTGTAACTTACAACATTTAAACAAAAGATTCATTTTTAGCGTGGATTTTTAGTATATGGATTTGAACTAGAGTTTTCTAAGAAACAAAATGAGTATCTATTAGAACTATCATATAGTATCATACTTTTATTAATGCATTGTCCCATATATCACCTTAGAATATCCATTAAAAGTTAAAAAAGCAAAAAATGATTTATCAATTTAATGGCAAATTATTTATAGTTTTAAAATATTTAAATAAAATTTTTAAATTACTCATTACTAAAGCTTAAGTATGCATATTGATTGTATACTGTTAGTTTTTTTATTTTCATATCTATTTTTTAAAGCACTGGCAAAATTTATATTTTTTTAGTTTAAATATTAGAAATATTTTATATTTAATCTGCTTAGGGCCTATTATAAAAAAATTAAACTTGAACATAATGTAAGGCCCAGATTAAAACAATTCATTTTATTAGATACTTATATATAGCATAAAACTAAAAAACAAATAAAATTGAAAAATAACGTTTTATACCTTTATAGCCATATCTAATCCAAAAAAAATTGATTGAAGAGTTTTGTTAATGACTAGGGATTTTAACCATAGGGAGTCCTCCTTAAAGACCGTAGAAAATTTTGGGGGTTTTAACCTTGGGGTTTTGGTTTGGACCATGGGCAATTGGGAATTAAAAAGGATAATTAAAGTAAAAGTTTTGCTTTTAGAAGCTTTTAATAAAATTTATTATAATCTTTGGTAGTAGAATATGTAATTTTGTTAGCAGGATTCTTTCTAAGCAAAGTGCTCTATGATTTAGCAATGACATTGTCAAAATGTTAGGGTTAGGGTTAGGGTTAGGGTTTGATTATTCTGTATATCTACTTCAATCACTGATAATAGGATCTTATTGTGAGCTTCAAGTTACAAGCAAACTGTCATCTAAACTATAACAATTTTTCTTGACAAAATGTATAGTAGATAGATAGACATATACATATATGCAAGCAGACAAAGAGACAGATAGATACAGACAGACAGACAGAAATAGATGGACATAAATAGACTAATAGACATAGATAAATAGACAGATAGATCAACAAGCATTCAAGTAAAGGCAGATGGGAGAATAGATAAGTAGTCTGTCAAATCACATTTTCTAAAATGGTATTTAACAATGTTTTTCTTTTGTATATTTTTTTATTAGTGAGTTGGTAGTGCTTATCCCCATGGTACCATAGGAATAATTTCTGTCTTATTCTAATGGTACTATGGGAATCATTTTCTGCTTATCCACATGGCACACTGACGAGATAGCTGGCCCATCTTCTACATATGCCATGGGAATAATTTAGTTTAGTACTTACGGTTTAAATGCAGTATAACATAACATTGCTTGACAATTTGTTTAATAGAAGTAAAGATTTAATGTTTTTTTTATGCAAAAAAATGCTAGTCGTGGTGTTGATCCAAATCAATAGCTTCTTAGTATCCTCAATTCAAATTCCTTTTCAAAAAGCTATAAACTATTCATGTATAGCATATATATATATATATATATATATATATATATATATATATATATATATAGAAAATATGGCAGCTATCTCGTCAGTGTGCCATGCAAATAAGCAGAAAATTATTCCGACGGCATATGTAGAAGATGGGGCAGCTATCTCGTCAGTGTGCTGTGCGGATAAGCAGAAAATTATTCCCACGGTACCATTGGAATAATACAGAAATTATTCCTATGGTACCTGGGGATAAGCACTGCCTAGTGGGCATGAGTTTTACTTGTGATACTATTATTATACTAGCAGTTACATAGTAAATTATATAGTCATAGAAGCATATACTTTATGTATATCATAGGTAATGTCATTGATATAAAAACTGACAAACTTGCAATTGCAAAAAAACAAAACTGTATCAATCAACAATATATTATCCTTTAATAGTAATTACCCTCTTATATAGCATCTTTATATCAGCTGCCTATAGCTATTTTTCTTCTAGCTGCTAAAACCAATGCAATGCTGTTTGCTTAACTTATTCATAATTTGCAAAACTCCTCTTGGAAAAGCCAGCCTTTGTCTTTTAGCCATTTGAACAAAAATCTATTGTACAAGTTAAAGTCTAGGGCTCTAGTCTAGGCTATAAGGACACTGCTAGAGCAGATTCACTCACTGTCTAGTCCTATTGGAATAAGTGTGGAAAACCTGCAAATGCGTTATGCACAATATAGGGTCTAAAATTATAGTTCAAAAATGTGATTTAACATAGAACATGTTAACTTTTTGCACTGAATACAAGCATAGTACTAATTAGATAATGAAGCATTTAGCCTTAATAAGACAGTCATAGTTATTCTTGCTATTTATCTAAAATTGCAACATGCTGTGATACTACCTACCTTGACTCCAGCATCGAGTCTTTACGTGACACTTGAAAATTTTAAAATTACAATGGATGGTTAGATAGGGCCTATCTTTTGTCCACTTATTTCAATAGGGCTATCTAGACAGAAATCTGTAAGACTACAATAGCCTAATACATGTGTGACTGTGTGTTGTCTATTCAATGCTAGAAAATTAGCATAGGGCCTATACACTATAATACTACACTTAAGATTATATAATATATATGCGTATGCCTAAAAATTTGGGCTTGCGTTGGTTGCAAAACACTGGCTTAACACTAGTGTAGCTTTGAGAATATAAGCATGTACTCAAAATTTCTTAGGCGTGTATTTGTAATTATTCAATTTCATTTGGGCATGTACCTTTGTACCCAGTACCAAGTATAGACCTATTATATGATCTAGAGTATGGCTACAATAATAGACCTGAAAATAGGACTATGCTTTCAATATATTTGGGATACCACAATTATAATAGGCATGCCGATGGTAAATTATTAAATTTGTGCACTATGTAGGGGTAGGCCTAGGGAGTTGAAAGACAATGTCCTTGTACTTATAAGCAAATAAGATAAAATAGAATAGGCCTAAATCAAATGAAATGGAAAAAAAACACAAAAAAATAACGTTAATTCAAGAGGCATATATTGTCTCTAAATTGGATCATATTTTATAAGATACTTACAGGCTACTAATATATTTTATGGCCTAAGTCAATTAGTCAAGTTATCAATATTTTCTATCTAAATCTAAAGAAGCCTAACAATTCAACTGTTGCAATTTTAGATAGCTCTATGTGGCTTGGCTATGTTATGTAGAAAGTGTATCTGCCTTTATTGGGTTTGCCTTAGTTTAGTTTATTGCAAAGGAGGCTAATCGTTTTTATGACAAAGGTTAAGCTGTGTAAAGGTTTAGCTACAAATTAAATACAAGGACTTCTAGACTAACAAGGTCTAGAAGTCCTTGATTAAATATTGTTAATATTTATTGTAATTCAATCAATATCTAACAAACAAAAACATTTACTAGATTCAAAAGTATGTAAATGACATTACTAAATGCTATGTTGTATGTATACTATTTTAAGTTATATACTTCAAGTAGTTAAGTTAAATTATTAAAATCATCTCATTTTAAGTTATTTTAAGCCATTTAAAGCTCAAACGAACGCGACCGCACCCTTGGTCCGTAAAAAAGAGATAGTGAAATAGGTATTAATTTAAAACAAACCAGCAATATATTGTGTACTTAAAATAAAATATAAGTACGTTGAATATCTTTTGCTAAACATATTTTTTTAAAAACGTTTTTTTTGTTTTAATGTTTTGTTTCTTATAAATCGGATTAAACGAACAGTATGGCTCAGATCGCGCGGGCCCGATACGTCTGAGTGCTCTAGTACAGGTAGTAGACACATGAAGCTGCAATTATGAATGGCGACATTTCTACTTAACTTTCAAGAATTTAACTGATGCCAAAGATTTTACTTCTTATTAATATTAGCCATATACTTTTAAATGTACTATAGCTTCAAAAAGTCTAAGAAGATAATTTAGCCTTTAGAAAGGGGCCTTTCTTAGGCTTAGTAGGCTAAGCTAATTTTGTGATAACAAAATTGAATGTTAGGATGTGTTATGACTCGTATGAAGATCAGAGAATTAATTAATCTCAATATGTAGTGGCATAAAATTTACAGAAAGTAGAAATATTTCTGTTGTCTGTAAAATCTGTAAAATCTATTGTCTTGTCACCACTAGCTAGAAGCTAGTGCTGCCACTTAATAAGCTAAGTAATGATAAAAGGCCTACTATTATTAATAAGGTAGGCCTAGTTGATATTTACTATTTAGCAAAGTTTTTAAATTGGTTGGTTGCCATTTTTCTAAATAAAAATCATCAAAATCAATCATGAAGTCAATCAAAATTCAACTAGGTCTAAAGAAGGGTTTCTTAATTCAATGCAAGTCAGTATGCAAAATGCAAATTTAAATTGTCTTTCTAATGACAATGACAGCCATTTGTATTGAACTTTATAATTGCCATGCTTGTATATAGGCCCTAAGAGTTTAAATTCTAATTATCTTATTAGCATTCTACTAGGCCTACTAAGCCTAATTGTCACTAATTATTAGGGCCTAGCCTGATATATAGCATAGGCCTAAGTTATATTTACCATCATAAATATATAAACTACTAGAGAGAAAATTATGATAATTTTTTTAAATACCCATTAACCATATTATTCACAAGAGTACCTATATTCATTACTTTGAGTAGGCCTAATAGATGCTACTATTTCTAGTTCAGTTTGGTTTAATATAGAATCATATTAAAAAATTTTTATATATCTTTTTCATAGTTAAATTGCTATAGGCGTAGCTGTATATATCAAAAATTACAATTCTTTGATTCTTATATTTTGCATTTTACTTCAATTTTATAGATTCTGCAGTTGATTCTATAATAATTTACTATTCTACTGAAGATTCTGCTCCAGATTCTACAATTTATTGGGTATTCCTTTTTGTATGCTAATATGATTATTTTTTTGTTTCCCATTAAAATGTTGGCAACCGATCAAAAGGGCGACAGATGAAAAGGGCGACAGTCAAAAGGGCGACAGGGTATTAGACCAAGAACTACTTAAGTGGAAGGACGGGAAACCTCGTTTCTTAGAAAATCTTAGAATCTTAGCAATAACAATTTTTGTGCTGACAATTTGTACTTGTATGTTAGAATGGGGTTCTAATATTTAATGTACGCTCATACATTGTACATTGAAACATAGATCAGTGGGGTTTATTTATTTCATTCACTGAAATCACTATACCATATAAGTGCTGAGTGTGGTTGCCACGCCTGAATTTAAAATTCATTGCAATCTTGGAGAGAACTTGGAAAAGACAGTACAATGCATGTAAAAAGTACATGTACAAGTAAAGTGCACATGTAGGAGTAAAAGTGCACATGGACGCAGAGTACTAATTAAGGTGCATATCATGGTGTACACGTATATGTACCTGAAAATGTGTACTTTCCATAGAAAAAAAAGAAAAAATCAAACTCGACGGGGTGCGCGCGCCCTGTGCGCCCCCTTTAAATCCGCTACTGCTAGGCAGCCAGAAAAATATTTTTTTCTTTACTTCAACAGGCGGTTAGGACCAACAACGACTTAGAGAGCTGGCATCGCGCTCTAAACTACAGAGCCCAGCGAGGAAACATCCAATTCTACCTGCTCATCAAGCTCCTATTCAATGAAGCGCGAATGATCCCCGTAGAGGTGCAGCTCCTCTCCCAAGGAGTAATGCGCCGCGTACAGCGCAACAGATACCGAAGTATGCAGGCCCAGTACTTCAAATACTGGAGAGAATTCAGGCGTGGTTGCTCGGCGGATGATCTACTGAAGGCGGTTAGTGAAATAAATGGACCTCACTGAACCACATTTTAACATTTAATAGTGTGTCCAATACGTGTCCAGCTTTTATACAACCCCATTTTAACTGCTCGTACAATTTTAACAACGCATTTTAACAAATACAAGTATGATACATGTTTACTGCTTTTCACAAATACTTTTAATGTACGTGGAACTCGTATTTTCAATATAAATACACTGTAACTGTCGCCCTTTTGACTGTCGCCCTTTTGACTGTCGCCCTTTTAACTGTCGCCCTTTTGATCTGTCGCCCTTTTGACCTGTAGCCTAAAATGTTAAAGTCTATAAGCCATATTAATATTTGTAAAAACTTGGAATTCAAAATTCACCAAGTTTTAGTCTTGCTAAGGCCAATATACTGTTTGAATGATTTTTATATTTCTTTTAGATCTTCTTAGGTAAAATAACAACTGGGTTAAGAAAAGGTTCATAGCTTATCAAATTCAAGTTAGACAATGTAAAGAGAAGTTGCTAATTGTAAAATTATTGTTATAGGTTATAATACGAGCTATTTGTTAGGTTATAGTATTTGGGCTAGCTAATTAAAATGTAAAGTTAAAATACATTGTACGTCAAACGTTAAAAGTAGAAAGATTTTAAGTTAGTGTAAGTTAAAGTAAAACAGCCTTGTTACAACATTGCAGATCAGTTGCAATAAGACAACTAGCCTAAATAGCTATCTATATAGCTTTTAATGTAGCAGAATGACATCTGCCACCTTGATTTAAATGTGGTATTAGTAAAGGTACAAGGCTATAAAGCCCTAGTAGGGTTATGCTCTGCTAGGATGCCAATTAGAGAAAATTAATATATGCAGTAATAAGTCTCTTCAATCTTAAGTGCCAACCTTTAACAACATTGTTCATCCTGTCAATAAGCAGGTACTGAGAAAGACTAAACACTTTACAGATAGAATATAGCAATCATGTTGAATTGTTATAGTTGTATAGGTCTATATGCACTATATGCACTATGCACTATAGTTATATAGTGCATATGATGTTATCAATGGCCACAGGCCTTCCAATGAGCTTTAATTTTGCCAGCTGACAAATAAGGCAAGGCCATTAGCTAGCTGCACAAAGTGTGCATCTAGGTCTATATGTTGCATATGCTAGGATAAAAGGCAAATTCTGCAATAAACTGCTTGGCTATAATAAAAGATGTAGCCATTTAGTTCCACATTTAGGAAGACTCCCAAGGTGCCTATCAGGCTGCAAGTTTAAAGTCTAACATTGCATGTATGATAGCAGCTTCAATAAGCATGCAATGAAGAGCAGTAGATATAGCCACATAACCAGCTACTGTGTGTTTAGACATTATTACCTAAGCAAATGCATAGATCTATCTTGTTCCACCAGATTTAACTGTACCATGTGTTGCTATATAATTGTACAAATGGTTCCTTAACTATACTGAATATCCTATCAAGAAACCAGTCCATGTAGTATAATAGTGCATTCAGCTACTCAGGACTTGACAGCACAATGTGCTTCTTCCTTTGTCTGTGCAACTGCCATATCTGCATGCAGAAAAGGTTGAGGGATATAATTGAAAGCTAAGGTTGAGAGCTATAATGCAAGTGTTGCTGGGTGCTCATGCTGTTGCCTTTGCTTTTATCAAAGCCTATTTGCATGATATGCTAACTAGTCTAAGTTTGGAGGCAAGTATATTTAGAGCTTAAGTTCAAATTAGCTTAAGAAGCAAAAAAGAATAAGAATCAAGTTGAAAATAGGGAAAAATAAGTTACATTTTTTAGTCCAAACTAAGTCATAATCCTAGTGTAATTTCAACTAAAACACAAAAGCTGTTTGTATTTGCAGTAACTTCACTTTTATACTATTAGTTGAAAGGGGGATTTTAGTTACTAATAAAGTAGCAACTGCACAGTGTGAATCGAACATACATGTGCAACCTCCCTGGTTTACACTGGCTTCTGTGCAACTTACTTTTTGATAAAAATGAGACTTGCCTATGAAAGACACCTAAGCAAAATTACCGGTTTTCGGGTAAATGACAGGAGTAACTATAGATGTACTATCTAGGCTAAATACCTCGTCATGTAATTAGTACCACGTCTGTATTTATTCTGGTAAGCATTTTTGCGACTTACCTTTAATCTTCATTTCAATGAAACTACCAACGACAATTTGCTGTCATCCCCGCTTATTGAATCTGTTTAAGCTGGACTGCTCTACTAAATCAAAGTCCTATCTGCTAGCATAGTAATTGCTAATTGAAAGATTAACAAATCAATCTAAGCATGACGCGCAGCCGTAAGCGAGCAATTAGCGAGACTGAAAACAACAACAATGCCTCCATGGCCGACAGCGGCGCTGGTGGCCCAGCCCGTAAAACTGCCCGCGCTGACACTGCCGCGGCTGCTGGCGCCTCATCGTCAGGCGCTGACTCGGCTGCTGTTGATAAAGTGCGACTGCACTTTAATAGTACGCCTGGTCAAGTGCTGACGCTGGGCGAGGGCGACACTGGCCAGCTTGGCCTGGGTGACGAAGTGCTGGGTAGAAAGCGGCCGGCCAAGGTTGACGGGCTCTCCAATGTTGTACAGGTGAGCCTTTTTCTAGCTTGAATTCAAGTAGCTCAAGGTTGAGTTGACAGGTGAGCATGATTTACAGGAGAATGACATTTATAAATTGTTTATCGAGTGAAGTGCAATTATTAGGGTTGAGAAGTGAAAGCATTTTCTGATGAGTGGAACATCATTATCGGGTGATATTGAAATGATTATTAGGTGAGTGAAATTATTATCGGGTCAGAGTGAAATGATTATCAGGTGAGAGTGAAATGATTATCGAGTGAGAGTAAAATGATTATCAGGTGAGAGTGAAATGATTATCGGGTGAGAGTAAAATGATTATCAGGTGAGAGTGAAATGATTATCGGGTGAGAGTAAAATGATTATCGGGTGAGAGTAAAATGATTATCAGGTGAGAGTGAAATGATTATCGGGTGAGAGTAAAATGATTATCAGGTGAGAGTGAAATGATTATCGGGTGAGAGTAAAATGATTATCAGGTGAGAGTGAAATTATTATCGAGTGAGAGTAAAATGATTATCGGGTCAGAGTGAAATGATTATCGGGTGAGAGTAAAATGATTTTCGGCTGAGATTAAATTGATTATCGGGTGGGAGATTAGAGGGAAATAATTAGTGGGCGAGAGTGATGAGGCCAGAGGTTGGAATGTATGCTTTGAGCTCCAACTCCAATCCCACAGGCAGTGGCAGGCGGCATGCACACGGTCTGTCTAACAGCCGACGGTGTTGTGTACACATTTGGCTGCAATGACGAACAAGCGCTTGGCCGATCCACCAGCGAAGACGGCAGCGAATACCTGCCCGGCCAGGTTGGAGAGGGCCTGCCGGACCCGGCCGAGGATCCGGTGGTGCACATCTCGGCTGGGGACAGCCACACCGCGGCAGTGACCCGCACCGGCCGGCTGTACCTGTGGGG
Source organism: Macrostomum lignano (assembly GCA_002269645.1). Lineage (NCBI taxonomy): Eukaryota > Metazoa > Platyhelminthes > Macrostomidae > Macrostomum > Macrostomum lignano. The sequence continues at coordinate 31,470 of NIVC01002949.1, forward strand.
CACCTTCAGGGATAGCAACGGCATTATTGGTAATGTTGGAAATCGGGGCGCTGCTGCACATTGAGATCTGTTCAAATCCAGAGTGCTACCCCTATACCCTGTTGGGCCAGAGTGCTACCCCTATACCCTGTTAGGCCAGAGTGCTACCCTTATACCCTGTGAGGCCAGGGTGGTACCCCTATACCCTGTTGGGCCAGAGTGCTACCCTTATACCCTGTTAGCCCAGAGTGCTACCCCTATACTCTGTGAGGCCAGGGTTGTTGTGGACAAGTTCTGCTATTTGTACGCTTTGTACAAGTGCGAATTCACATGTGCTTATGCTACGCTTGTATGCAGCTGGGAAGCTGTCTATGGTGCTGACGGCGCCTTGGGTACAGGCCCTCGGATGTGATCTGAGGCAAACAGCCCATAGGAAATAAAAGGAATAAGAAATAGCCAGAACTAAGGCTACAAGCAGACCAAAATCGGCTGCATTTTATTTTCTATCAAACCTCCGCCTTTTATTTGTTGGTTAAAGACACAACAAGGGTGGTACCCTTATACCCTGTTAGCCCAGAGTGCTACCCTTATACCCTGTGAGGCCGGGGTGGTGCCTCTCTCTCAGGCCTTAACCTTCAGTAAATTATCCCCCTCTCAATACTGAGCTCTCGAACTGAGCGACACTCCTAAAAATAAAGCAACCTGCTCCACCACTCCGCCATGCCCTCCAGGCCTGACCCGCGCCAAGGAGGTGTCCGCCCGACCAATTCAATTGGAATTTCCCGAGCCCGGCGTCCGAGTGGCCAAGACCGCCTCCGGCGCCTGCCATGTTGTCTGCCTGACCAGAGACGGCCGCGTGTTCACCCTGGGCTGCGGCGAGCAGGGCCAGCTCGGCCGGGTGAACGAACGCCTGGCCGGCGCTCACGGCGGCCGCAATGGTATGCAACTGTTTCTGGGGCCGCGCGAAGTTCGAATCCGCGGCTCGCCTTATTTCACAGACGTCTGGGCCGGGGCCTACGTCAGCTTCGCCAAGTCGGCTAAGAAAGGCGCCATCTACGCCTGGGGACTCAACAATTATTACCAGCTGGGCACGGGCGATTTGGAGAACAAATTCTTTCCTGCGTTGGCTACCGAGTTCTCTGGTAAGCTTATGTTAGTGTATTTTGTATGACTAATTAGCTGACGAGGTATTATAATATTCATAAAGAATTGTCATACTCATAAACCAAAAATTGCCCATAAACCACCCCAGAATCACCCATAAACCACCCCAGAATCGCCCATAAACCACCCCAGAATCGCCCATAAACCACCCCAGAATCGCCCATAAACCACCCCAGAATCACCCATAAACCACCCCAGAATCGCCCATAAACCACCCCAGAATCACCCATAAACCACCCAGAATCGCCCATAAACCACCCCAGAATCACCCATAAACCACTCCAGAATCACCCATAAACCACCCAGAATCACCCATAAACCACCCAGAATCACCCATAAACCACTCCAGAATCACCCATAAACCACCCCAGAATCACCCATAAACCACCCCAGAATCGCCCATAAACCACTCCAGAATCACCCATAAACCACCCTCAGAATGGCCCACGAGGAAAAAAATTTACACTACAGAGATGGTACTTCATTAATTTCTTATTAGATTTATTCATATTAGACTTAATTTCGTATATTGGATTTCAGATAGTATACATTTTGCAAAGGTGTTGGGGCCCCTTGACGCAACGCCTTCTTCGACATTCGATTTTGTTATCCATCCTCTGCAGGCAAGCAGTGGCGAGAGGTGAGCACCGGCCAACACCACACCGTGGCCCTGGACGAGGCCGGCCAAGTGTACTCAATTGGCCGGGGCGAGTACGGCCGGCTTGGCCGCGGACCCGACCGCCAGGAGTCCAGCGGCCGGCTGGAACCGATTGGCGGAGTTTTGGCTTCGCTGGCTTGCCGTCAGGTCAGCTGCGCCACCGCCTGCAGTTTCTGCGTTGCGGAGACTGACGGCTCGGCCTACGCCTGGGGCATGGGCAGCAACAAGCAGCTCGGCCATGGCGACGAAGACGAAGACGCCTTCCTGCCGGGCAGGATTGAAGGCAAACAGTTGGAGGGAGTCCGGGTGCTGTCTGTTAGCGGCGGCGGGCAGCACACCGTAATGCTGGTGGCACCGAGAGCGGCCAAGGTTGATGCACCTGCTGGCGCAGTATCTGCTGCGGCGTCTGCTTCTGCTGGGGATGATGCTACAAGACCATCTGCTCCGTCTACGGCTTCCGGTGTAGTTTCCGCAACACCGACTGTAGCTATCACTGCGCCTGCTGCAGTTTCTGCTACACCGACTGCAGTTTCTGCTGCACCGGCTGCAGTTTCTGCTACACCGGCTGCAGTTTCTGCTGCACCAGCTGCAGTTTCTGCTGCACCGGCTGCAGTTTCTGCTACACCGGCTGCAGTTTCTGCTGCACCGGCTGCAGTTTCTGCTGCACCGGCTGGAGTTTCTGCTGCACCGGCTGCAGTTTCTGCTACACCAGCTGCAGTTTCTGCTACACCAGCTGCAGTTTCTACTGCACCAGCTGCAGTTTCTGCTACACCAGCTGCAGTTTCTACTGCACCAGCTGCAGTTTCTGCTACACCAGCTGCAGTTTATACTGCACCAGCTGCAGTTTCTGCTGCACCGGCTGCACCTTCCGCCGCAACTGCTTTAGCCTCCGCTGTGCCTGCTATAGCCTCCGCTGTAACCGCTGTAGCTTCCGCTGCTCCGGCTGTAGTTTCCGCAGCGCCTTCAGCAGCTTCGGGTGTTCTATCTTCAGCTCCCGCCACAGACGCGTCTGTTGCTGCTTCTTCAGCGGAGGAATCTTCGGCCACTCCGGCCTCCGATGCGCGCTCGGGAAACTGAGAAATTGTTCCAACGATTTTTCCAATTAACTACCGATCTATTATTGACTGTCAATTGTCCTATAAATAGTGTTCGTATAATCAATATGATGCAGTCAATCGTATTGCAACCAATGCTTGCACTTTCAGCATTCGTGCAAATATGTGCTTTTGTTTTTAACTAAGTCGTTAATTTAACCATATGCGTACCTTGCTAACTTGTTTAGCGGTCTGAGTTTATTGTTTTTTGGTTATCTTTGAACCGGGGTTAGTGGTGACCCAGTGAATGGTTGAATTGGGGTTAGCGGTGACCCAGTGAATGGTTGAATTGGGGTTAGCGGTGACCCAGTGAATGGTTGAATTGGGGTTAGCGGTGACCCAGTGAATGGTTGAATTGGGGTTAGCGGTGACCCAGTGAATGGTTGAATTGGGGTTAGCGGTGACCCAGTGAATGGTTGAATTGGGGTTAGCGGTGACCCAGTGAATGGTTGAATTGGGGTTAACGGTGACCCAGTGAATGGTTGAATTGGGGTTAGCGGTGACCCAGTGAATGGTTGAATTGGGGTTAACGGTGACCAAGTGGAATTCCCCAGGGCATCTTTGCTCATTGCTCTGATTTCCAATCGTTGATTTCATTAACAAAATCAAGCCGTAATTTAAAATTCTAAATTTTTGACTATCTTCTAATCCTGCTTAAGTTTTTGGTGATTTTGCAATCATATTTCATAATTTCGCATCTTAGCTATTAGATTGCAGTGTTTAGTTTTGTTTAATTCGTGTTGAGCCTTTTACAATTCTTTAAAATATGAATTGTCATATTGATAAATATTAAATCTGTTTTCAGCGTGGCGTCCTGTAGTGCTTCAGCCTCATTACCGCACTAATTGGTTGTCAAATTAAACTTGACAATTTATTATATTTATTAACTTATTAAACTTGCAGCGGGTGCCGCTTTGGCTTTTTGGTGCTTATCAAAGTCGCGTAAATAAAGTTACTTTTAACTGTCTCAGCAGCTCATGTCAACTTTAACTTCTGTAATGGATTAGCAAAGAAAACTGAGCATCGGTGCCTTTCAACATTGTTTTCTGCTTTTTTTCATCTGACCGAGACACATCTGAGAGAAATCGAGTTTCATTTTCGTAGCTTCTTGTGTTTGTGCGGCCCCGATAGAAAAAAGATCACTTACAAACTCAAAAGTTTGCACAGTTTAAGGACTGCTATAATAATACTTGCTCTCGGCAATCTAAGCGAGATTGTACGCTTGTAATTGCGAACTGAAAGAGAGATATTGGCACTTGTAGAAGATATGAAGACCCGAGCAGCAGAAACTCTGTCCCCCCCTCCTCCTGTCCAATAGCGCTGGCCTGGCTGACTTTCTATTATTGCTTTGCCAAAGTGTACAGCGCACCCGCCCCCAATCTGGCTCTGTACTTTTGGTTCAGGCTTGGCCAAACAAAAACGAATGGCTGTGGGCGTTCAGGCGCGTGTCTTCATTGCTTCTTTTGGTCGCATTGGGGTTAGAGAATGCAGTGCTCAGCGAGACGGCTATGAGCACAGGGCAGCGGGGGTGGCGGGTGTTGAATCGCTACTCGCTTTCCCATTGGCTGTGCGGTGCACACCTGACACCTCGCTACGTGCACTTAACTCTCTAGCCCGGCCCTGTCCCCCCACTAATTCTCCTTCTCTACGCCCGCCCTGCTCAGCAGGCCCTTGCCATACGGAAGAGGTCTAGAGCAGAGCTACATAGAGGCAGCAAGCACATTAGCGACTGCCAGAAGCAAAGCTTACAGGCCGCAGGTCACCATAGAGGTCTCTTGTTGCAGCAGAATTTTTCTCAGCCAGGAGGAACAAGCGTCTTTTGACTGAGGCACCGCGAGCTGCTCACTGACAGCAAAGCGCCTGTCTGTCACGGGCTGTCGTCATGTCTGTCGCCGACAATCCGCAGCTAGCCCTGTTCCGCTCGGTTGCCAAGGGCGACTGCGCCTCGGTGCTCGAGCTGATCCGCCAGGGCATACCGGTGAACTGCAAAGACGAGGCCAACTTCAATTTGACGCCGCTAATCCGGGCCGCCTGGTCGGACAATGAAGACATGATCCGGCTGCTCATCGTCCACGGCGCCGCTCTGAACGACTGCGAGAACCAGACCGGCGCCACGGCGCTGCACATCGCCGCCCAGCAAAACAACCAGCGCGTGGCCAAGTCGCTCATTGAAGCGCAGGCTCACGTCGACGCTGTAGACAAGAATCAGCAGACTCCCCTGATGGCCTGCGCCGCCCTGAGCCATCTGGAGATCGGCAAGGAGCTGCTCAAGGCCGGAGCTGACACCGACATGCAGCAGAAGAAAGGATTCACAGCGTTGCACTTCTGCGTCGAGCACAACCATCTGGAATTCGCCAGGCTGCTGGTGGAGTTCGACGCCAAGCTGGACGTGGCTACAAAGCCGGAGGCCGACAGGCACACGCCGTTCACCATGGCGGCTCTGATGGGCCAACTGGAGCTGCTGCAGCTGCTGTCGAACGCCGGGGCCGACATTCACATGCGCTGCAGCCGGGGCAACGCGTTGGAGCTGGCCAGGCAGAGCGGCGTGCAGGAGGCGGTCGCCTTCCTTGACGTTCTCTACAAGCAGAGGTGAGGCGGATGGCTCACCACTTTCACTGGTTGCTAAAGTAGGTGGTAATTTAAGCCACGAGGGCCAACCCTCAAGGCACAGAGGCACAGAGAGCCTGACGATTAGAAAGACATGGCCGCTGTACATCCTGTGTGAGTGTGTGTATGAGAGCGTGCCTGTACTCAGTGACGCAGGACTCAGAGCAACCCCTGGCATCAAGACTTCGAGAAACCTCATTCATCAATAAGTTTGACCAGTTTGCTAAAAATTTACCGAAATGCCAATCGAATTGTTTGCGTGACAAAAACTTTTGGATTGGTATTTACACGAGTACAATGTTGCTACATTATGCTACTCTCGCCAGGCACATCGAGGAGAGCACGATGAGCATCCCGCGGCAATTGGATCGGCCGCAGCAGCAGTCGGAGTCGGACACCGAGACTTCCGAGACCGAGACGGAGACCTCCGAGGACGACACGGATGGCGAGACGGCAGCGGCAGGCCAATCTGGCGCCATCCACAGCTCCGCCCAGCTCAGGGTGCCGGCCCGGGGTCAGCCGGTGCACCGGGTCCAGTCAGACCGTCGCCTGGCGCCCTCTGACCAGGCCGAGGAGCATCGGACAGGCCGCAGCCGAACTCCGGAGAATCGCTGGCAGCAGCGCCAGCAGCAGGGAGCCGCCGCCGTGGCCGCCGTAGCCGCTGCAGCTGAACAGCAGCATCAGCAGCCTCTCGGCCACCGCCGCCAGATCAGCGCCGGCGGCTCCCCGGCGCCGTCCGCTCGCACTCCTGCGCGACGGCACAGGGAGCATCCGGCTGATCAGGTGCGCAACCTCCGCCTGGATGCCCAGCAGCAGCAGCAGCAGCAGCAGCAGCAGCAACAGCAGCAATCCCCTCGTCAGCGCTCAGCCACCGGCGGCAGCGAGCTCGGCGCAGTCGAGGGCATCAGCAACAGCTTCCGCACCTGGAAGATCAAGCGAAACGACAAGCCAATCGGCTCCGGCTCGTTCGGCGTCGTCTACCGGGCATTCACGGACAAGAACCAGTTTGTAGCTGTCAAGGTGGTGAAGGTGGCGAACAGCGCCAACCCGCAGCAGCTCAAGCAGGCCATCCGCAACGAGGAGAAAGGCGTCCGGCTGCTCAGCCGGCTCAACCACCGCAACATCCTTCGCTTCCTGAAGACCGACCGCGACCATCTGGGGAATTTTCTCATCTTCACCGAGCTGCTGTCCGGCAACAGCCTGTCCGGCATTCTGGAGGAGTACGGCGTGCTCACCGAGGACGGAATCGTGAACTTCACCAGACAGGTTGGAATTGGGGAGAGTCTGGGATCTCGTAGAAATTTTCGGAGCAACAACGTTTAGGTTTTGCTGACCGAAGTTTTAGGTTCTGGCGACCGAAAAATGGGTTGTATATTTAAGAAGAATGGCAGCGGGGGGATTCCCGCTGATTTCAAAGTTCAATTGGCCTTTGACAATGTTCAATACTTGCTACTTATTAATTACTAATTACCGCAATGTTTTTTACGTACTCACTAGTCGCTACTTGCTAATTACTACCTACTAATCTACTACTTACTACTTACTACCTACTACTTACTACTTACTACTTACTACTTACTACTTGCTACTCCCTGTTTACTATAGGAGCTCCCATTCAACTGAACTTCCCCGCAGATCTGCTCCGCCCTGGACTACATTCACACCTGCAACCCACCGGTGCTGCATCGCGATCTGAAGTGCTCAAACGTGATGCTGACTAACGAGGGCATCATCAAACTGATCGACTTCGGCCTGGCCAAGGAGATCCTCACCTCCATCGCCTACAATCCCACTGGCATTGTTGGCACGCCGTGCTTCATCGCGCCCGAGATTCTGGACGGCCGGCATTTCACGGACAAATCGGACATCTGGTCGCTGGGCTGCACCCTGTTCGAGATGGCCACCGGGGCGCCGCCGAACGCCGACAAGCAGAGCGTCAACGCCGTGATGTTCGCCATCTGCAACAAGCCGATGCCCAAGATGCCGGTGCGGCACTCCCGCAACCTACACGCCTTCTACAATGCCTGCGTGCAGAAGCAGCCCAGGCTGCGGCCCTCAGCTGCCGAGCTGCTCAACTCACCGCTATTGAAGGCCGCTTCTACGCACACCGAAGTGTGACGCAACCATTGATTTCGCTTTGGTTGATTGAGGAAGATGCTGTTTCTCAATTGGTCACTCTTTGTCCTCCACGATGGAGTCTTTGTCAAGCCTACATTATTTAATTGTCTTCGTCGGGGGGGGGGTCTTTTCTTTCGAGATATTTGATCAAATAGTTTGGTCTTCGATTTTTCAAACCTAGAAACGAATCAACAAAGGTCTTTGTCGGGCTACTGTAGGTCTTTGTGAGAAACTTCAAATCAACAAAGGTCTTTGTCGGGCTACTGTAGAGTCTTTGTGAGAAACTTCAAATCAACAAAGGTCTTTGTCGGGCTACTGAAGAGTCTTTGTGAGAAACTTCAAATCAACAAAGGTCTTTGTCAGGCAACTGTAGAGTCTTTGTGAGAAACTTCAAATCAACAAAGGTCTTTGTCAGGCAACTGTAGAGTCTGTGAGAAACTTCAAATCAACAAAGGTCTTTGTCGTGCTACTGAAGAGTCTTTGTGAGAAACTTCAAATCAACAAAGGTCTTTGTCGGGCTTACTATAGAGTCTTTGTGAGAAACCTCAAATCAACAAAGATCTTTGTCGGGTGTAGAGTACAAAGCGAACTTGATGTTGAAATAGGCCCACTTCTTGGGCACCATTGTTGAAATCATATTAAAATTAGAAAAAATCTTCTAAACGTCTTCAGCCTACTTATCTTACCCTCTGATTTCTAGAAATTTCTATAAGTTCAACTCGATCTTGCTGGGAACTACAGTGCAATCAAACCCCCGCAGTGTCTTGCTGTGTCCTGTCATGCTTAACCATTTGACTGAGCAATGAGTATCAACTTTGCTTTCCTCTAACCCGTTTTCTCTCAATCCGCACTTGACTCGCTTCCTCAGAGAAAAGATGCACAAAAGACACCCGCCGATGTGCCTTCATTTTGCACCGTCAAGGTCTTTTAATTAGTGTTGAATTTGTCCAGTCCAAGGTTCACCCTATGGCTTACAGTAGCTGTGTGCTTGTTCGATAATTGAGTCTTATGCCTCCTTTTTTACTTGATACTCATTCCAACCTGTTCCATCCATCATTATTTTTGCTTTTTCGTCGTTATCCAGTTAGCAAATCCTTTTAATGAATCGATTTTTAAGCTTCTAACTTTGACTTAGTATAAAAGCAAGCAGTTCTCTGAGATAGTTCCTGTGCTAATAGACAATAAGTGCATCGGAAATATAGTCTTTACAGAACAGTTTTCAAGCTTACAATTGCGAGTGAAAATGCAGTACTTTACCAAGCAAACTTCTGCCTTAAGTAATGCTTCTGTATAATGCACTGACTGCCTCAGGTCTTTCCACAAAGGACCCTCACCCTCTGAATGTCCCCCAATCACCCTCACGCTGAATGTCCCCCAATCACCCTCACCCTCTGAATGTCCCCCAATCACCCTCACCCTCTGAATGTCCCCCAATCACCCTCACCCTCTGAATGTCCCCCAATCACCCTCACCCTCTGAATGTCCTCCAATCACCCTCACCCTCTGAATGTCCCCCAATCACCCTCACCCTCTGAATGTCCCCAATCACCCTCACCCTCTGAATGTCCCCCAATCACCCTCACCCTCTGAATGTCCCCCAATCACCCTCACCCTCTGAATGTCCTCCAATCACCCTCACCCTCTGAATGTCCCCAATCACCCTCACCCTCTGAATGTCCCCCAATCACCCTCACCCTCTGAATGTCCTCCAATCACCCTCACCCTCTGAATGTCCCCCAATCACCCTCACCCTCTGAATGTCCCCAATCACCCTCACCCTCTGAATGTCCCCCAATCACCCTCACCCTCTGAATGTCCTCCAATCACCCTCACCCTCTGAATGTCCCCCAATCACCCTCACCCTCTGAATGTCCCCCAATCACCCTCACCCTCTGAATGTCCCCCAATCACCCTCACCCTCTGAATGTCCCCCAATCACCCTCACCCTCTGAATGTCCCCAATCACCCTCACCCTCTGAATGTCTTCCAATCACCCTCACCCTCTGAATGTCCCCCAATCACCCTCACCCTCTGAATGTCCTCCAATCACCCTCACCCTCTGAATGTCCCCCAATCACCCTCACCCTCTGAATGTCCCCCAATCACCCTCACCCTCTGAATGTCCCCAATCACCCTCACCCTCTGAATGTCCCCCAATCACCCTCACCCTCTGAATGTCCCCCAATCACCCTCACCCTCTGAATGTCCCCCAATCACCCTCACCCTCTGAATGTCCTCCAATCACCCTCACCCTCTGAATGTCCCCCAATCACCCTCACCCTCTGAATGTCCCCCAATCACCCTCACCCTCTGAATGTCCTCCAATCACCCTCACCCTCTGAATGTTCCCCAATCACCCTCACCCTCTGAATGTCCCCCAATCACCCTCACCCTCTGAATGTCTTCCAATCACCCTCACCCTCTGAATGTCCCCCAATCACCCTCACCCTCTGAATGTCCTCCAATCACCCTCACCCTCTGAATGTCCCCCAATCACCCTCACCCTCTGAATGTCCCCCAATCACCCTCACCCTCTGAATGTCCTCCAATCACCCTCACCCTCTGAATGTCCCCCAATCACCCTCACCCTCTGAATGTCCCCCAATCACCCTCACCCTCTGAATGTCCCCCAATCACCCTCACCCTCTGAATGTCCTCCAATCACCCTCACCCTCTGAATGTCCCCCAATCACCCTCACCCTCTGAATGTCCCCAATCACCCTCACCCTCTGAATGTCCCCCAATCACCCTCACCCTCTGAATGTCCCCCAATCACCCTCACCCTCTGAATGTCCTCCAATCACCCTCACCCTCTGAATGTCCCCCAATCACCCTCACCCTCTGAATGTCCCCCAATCACCCTCACCCTCTGAATGTCCTCCAATCACCCTCACCCTCTGAATGTTCCCCAATCACCCTCACCCTCTGAATGTCCCCCAATCACCCTCACCCTCTGAATGTCTTCCAATCACCCTCACCCTCTGAATGTCCCCCAATCACCCTCACCCTCTGAATGTCCTCCAATCACCCTCACCCTCTGAATGTCCCCCAATCACCCTCACCCTCTGAATGTCCCCCAATCACCCTCACCCTCTGAATGTCCTCCAATCACCCTCACCCTCTGAATGTCCCCCAATCACCCTCACCCTCTGAATGTCCTCCAATCACACTCACCCTCTGAATGTCCCCCAATCACCCTCACCCTCTGAATGTCCTCCAATCACCCTCACGCTGAATGAAGTTCCCCCAATCACTCTCACCCCAAAAGAATCCCTCTCACCCCCAATCACTCTCACCCCAATCACTCTCACCCCAATCACTCTCACCCCAATCACTCTCACCCCCAATCACCCTCACCCCCAATCACTCTCACCCCCAATCACTCTCACCCCCAATCACTCTCACCCCCAATCACTCTCACCCCCAATCACTCTCACCCCCAATCACTCTCACCCCCAAAATCCCTGTCACCCCCAATGTCCTCACTGTCACCTTTTGACCAGATTTGACTGTGTATAATTGTTATGTTGTTGTCAATGTTTAAATAAAAATGTCAATAGATTACTCGTACACTCAACAGACTACTAACAGTACAAACATGTGCATTTGAGGCCAGTATAAATATAGAGATATCATGTGCCGCAAATGATGAAGCATGAATTTGAAACTGCTTGTCTCCTCCACTCCGCATGCAGCCAGCCTCGCTCGCAAAGAGCTGCTCGAAGCCCCATTATGTCTGTCAGTCAGTCCCTCTCCGTTTCCCCAGTTTTTTGTCTCTGTCTCCCCTCCTCCTCTCTCTCTGTCTGTCTGTCTGTCTCCTCTCCTGTCCAAATCTGATTGGCCTGGCGGCTGCCATTCACGGAGAGGCGGGTTGGCGAGACGCTGGGAATGGCGAGACGCCGGACAGGCGGGAATAAAACTGTAGGGGGGGGGGGGTGGCCGCTAATGCACGCATAGACCTATTATTGAGAGATACAGCGGCTCAGAGCCGGGCATAGGTAGGGTAGGAGAGAATCCCACCACTGTCACCGCGTATTCAGTAGCCAACCTGCCAGCGTAAGAAGACAGCGACACGGAGGGACGGAGAGCACGCGTCAGGTAACTCAATCCCCTTCGTTTCCATCACCCCTGTTTCACCTGCAGCTCGCCTGGCCCCAGAAAGCCAGCCAGCCTGCCGCCTGTTTTTTCTCTACTCAAGCCTCACTACTCTCACTGCCCCCATTCCTGAATTCCCCTTCGCATTGTTGCCTCTGTTTGCCAAGCCCGCACGGCCCATGCAGACGCCAGCTCAAACAAAGCAGCTGCATCTCGCGCACCTGTTCGCCGTACCGTCCAACCCCCCCCCCAAATCCTCTCTAGCTATTCACCTCACCTGAATCCTTCTGTCTTCTGACTCTGCAAGACTCCCCTCATCCACCCCCTCCACCGATACTCAACTCGCCAGCCTGCACCTGCCGCCCGGCGATGCCGAAAGAGCTCCCGAAGCAGCAGCAGCAGCAACCGGAGACTGCACGTCGTTGACGACTTTGCGTGTTGGACTTGGCAACTCGGCAATGGCCTGCCACTGCCACTTGCCTGTTGTTGCTTTTGCAGCTCTCTGTCTTCTGACAACGGTTTGCTCTGGTGAGTAGCTCGTACAGCTGGCTTCATGGATAATTGGGACTCGGGTATCGAGACTCGGGTATCGGGACTCGGGTATCGGGACTCGGGTATCGGGACTCGGGTATCGGGACTCGTGTATCGGGACTCGGGTATCGGGACTCGGGTATCGGGACTCGTGTATCGGGACTCGGGTATCGGGACTCGGGTATCGGGACTCGGGTATCGGGACTCGGGTATCGGGACTCGGGTATCGGGACTCGGGTATCGGGACTCGGGTATCGCTCGCAACGTCCTACTACCTCAGCTGTTCCCATCAATTATTTATCAGGGCAGGCCAAAACCGATTCTGCACTCGTAGCTCAGATTTCAATCTCGAAATTAATCTTTCGAATGCATTCAGAAAGCTCGAGAGAGAGGAGGGAAAAGCGGTTCGTCCCAAAAAAAGTACATTGAATGCCCTGTCAAGCTGCTAGTCGAATTTTCCTCGCCCCCCCCCGATTTGGAGATCCCCGCCTTCGCCTGTCAAGCAAAGAATAAATCTCAAATATTTCTCCCCCACTCGATAATCCCCGATCGTGCCATTCCTCTTTCAAGCCGTTTCTACAGTAAAATACGCATTTAAACGAGAAAAAATTCTTTTATAACCTTGGCATGGCAACTGGGTCCTGCCTTTATCCCCCTCACCATTCCTTTTCTCCTCTCTCCGCTGCTCTCACTTTCGAATTTGGGGGGGGGGGTTCGAGCTATGTGCGCATGTGTGTGTGCGTGTGTGTGTGTGTGTGTGTGTGTGTGTCTGGTCCTCATAAAATATGGAGGAAAAATGCCTTTCTCAGAGTCCCCCTACGGCAAGAGTTATAGTACGCTGTAGCAACCTGTAGTGAGGGAAGCATTGACCCGCTGCCTGTCCGGCCCTTTCAGCTTCTTTATCGTCTGGTTTATTGCGGACTAAAAAAGGGGCACAGAGTATTAAGATACACAATCCTAAGGCTTCCTGTCCTAGCAACTAAAAGCACCAATTACTTGGGGACTAGGCCAATTACCGGAATTACCTCCGTTTGGTAAATCAATTGATATTTCTTAGAAAATGTTTACAGATTACAATTCAACCTAATATTGGTGCAGATGGACGCTGTGAATTGTGAATTGCTCAAAGGCAGAGTTTTCCCTAGAATCAAAGAGTTTAATCAAACTACATAAGCTATTTATAGGCTTCGAGGCCACTATATAGCTGTTGTCACGCCAACTTCCCTCCAGAGACTGCGGACTAATCAGTGTGAGTTTGTCCAACTCAGATTTTCTTGTTGAATTCGGGTACAAAATTAATCCTACTACAAAAATGGTGACATCTATACGCTAGGGCTTGCAGAGTAAGGTTAGAGAAAAGCAATGATTGCATGTAGTTTGCAGCAGAAAGTTTTTGCCTATTCTGTACCTTCCCAAGAGAATTGTTCCGGCCCTTATCCCTTTGGTCTCTTGTGAAATTTCCATTCTTCATTTTTATCTTCCCGCTCTCGCTTCGATCGGTTCAAAAGTAATACGCGATCACGCACTTGGCGAGTGGGCGCGACCTTGAGAGCGGATCACGTGATTTGCTAAGATTCGCATTCTTAGAAAACACTACTGATTGTGTGTATAGTACTTTGTTGTTCAAGTTTCAGTCCCTTGTTGCTTCTGAAAACATGCGTAGCTGCAGCGCCTCCTAAGTCATTAATAATTAATTACCCCGCAGTAGATGAGAAAAGAGTGGAACAGATCCCAGCCGAGGTCAGTAAAAACTTGTTGACTCCCAGGTCAGTCGGTAGTCGCGCTCACAATGCTGAGGTCGCTCTCAGGTGTCAGACTGTTGGCACCTTGGCTTGGCTTGGCTATGACGGTCTGAAGTGTCGCTGAAGAGCCACTCCTAGCTGAATAATTGGATCCTCAGCTGACTGACTTTCTGCATGGAAGGTTGAGCAGTGGAGCCGTGACTCTATCGTCTTCTTGGGCTCGATTCTGCATTCATTTCACGCACTTTGGGGGCCAAGTGATAAGTGTAGGGATTTTTTATTTACAGTATGCATACCTGACGATGAGAAGGTCAAGGTAGTCATGTACACCCTGTACACCCTGTAACACACTGTACACCCTTGTACACCCTGTACACCCCTAAACCCTGTACACCCCTATACAACCCTGTACACTCCTATACACCCTGTACACCCTGTAAACCCTGTACACCCTGTACACCCTGTACACCCTGTACACCCTGTACACCTTGTACACCCTGTACACCCCTATACAATCCTGTACACCCCTATACACCCTGTACACCCTGTACACCCTGTACACACTGTACATCTTTTACACCTTGCACCCTGTGCACCCTGTACACCCCTGTACACCCTTTAGACTCCTGTACATCCTGTAAACCCTGTACACCCTGTACACCCTGTACATCTTGTACACCCTGCACCCTGTGCACCCTGTACACCCTGTACACCCCTGTACACCCCTGTACACCCTCAAAACTCACAGGCCTCGAGGCGGACTTCGCCTGCGGCGGCTCGAACACGCCGATCCGACTAGTTGGCGAGATGGACGAGTCCCGGTTCTCCGCCAGCTCGAGCTACGCCAACTACCTGCCTTATAAGGCCAGGTGAGAGCTGAATGGGATTATGCCTGAACCTATTCGATCGCCATGGTAACTACCTGGTGATAAGTCAGTGAGGTGTCTTTAAAACTTTATAAACTCTCGATACCACGTATCGTCAGAGTCGAAAATTCTCGACAACACCACAGGGATTGTAGCCTAGTGGTTAGAGCGTCAGACTCACGACTTGAAGGTCGGGGGTTCGATTCTCGAATCCACTCGGAACAATTTGTGTCCTTGAGCAAGACACTTAACTCCCACCCAGCTGTAAAATTGGGTGCCAGCATTAGCTGGGGTAATTGAGGGTGTGTGTGGCGACTCCCCAGTCCTTGGACTGAACAGCCTTCTAGTTGTCCTTGGATTCATGCCCATGAGGGCAACCCCCCCCCCCCAAGGCACAGAGAGAGTACATTCCTGACGATTGGAAAGTCAGGACCGCTGTACACCCTGTGTGAGCTGTTTGTATGAGTGCGTGCCTTCATACAGCATTGGCGCGCTTGTGTATGCTCAGGAACCAGCGAAGGCGTTTCACCCAAGTGCCCACAGGTCTACTGAGGTATTTTTTATCCTATGAGATCCAGCCAGAGGGTTAACCAGAAGGTTTCCCGACACTGCTCAACATACAGGGTGACCAATGACGGCAACATCGACAAAGCCTGGTGCCCCTCAGTGAGCTTGCAGCCGCACCAACTCACCGAGTGGATCAGCGTGCAGTTCGACTCGGTCAAGATTATCAACAACCTGCTGACTGTGCCCAGGCAGCACCGGTCTGTTGAGCTGGTGAGCCCGCTGCGGTTGATTGCGGATGATAATGCCCCCGATAGGGGTGTTTAATTCCCTCGGCAAAAGTGATAATTCCCCCGATAGTGGTGTTTTATTCCCCCAGCAAGAGTGATAATTCCCCCGATAGTGGTGTTTTATTCCCCCGGCAAAAGTGATAATTCCCCCGATAGTGGTGTTTCATTCCCCCGGCAAAAGTGATAATTCCCCCGATAGTGGTGTTTAATTCCCTCGGCAAAAGTAATAATTCCCCCGATAGTGGTGTTTTATTCCCCCCGGCAAAAGTAATAATTCCCCCGATAGTGGTGTTTAATTCCCTCGGCAAAAGTAATAATTCCCCCGATAGTGGTGTTTAATTCCCTCGGCAAAAGTAATAATTCCCCCGATAGTGGTGTTTTATTCCCCCCGGCAAAAGTAATAATTCCCCCGATAGTGGTGTTTAATTCCCTCGGCAAAAGTAATAATTCCCCCGATAGTGGTGTTTAATTCCCTCGGCAAAAGTAATAATTCCCCCAATAGTGGTGTTTCATTCCCTCGGCAAAAGTAATAATTCCCCCAATAGTGGTGTTTTATTCCCCCGGCAAAAGTGATAATTCCCCCCGATAGTGGTGTTTTATTCCCCCGGCAAAAGTGATAATTCCCCCGATAGTGGTGTTCAATTCCCTCGGCAAAAGTGATAATTCCCCCGATAGTGGTGTTTTATTCCCCCAGCAAGAGTGATAATTCCCCCGATAGTGGTGTTTTATTCCCCCGGCAAAAGTAATAATTCCCCCAATAGTGGTGTTTTATTCCCCCGGCAAAAGTGATAATTCCCCCG
This sequence comes from Macrostomum lignano, assembly GCA_002269645.1. Taxonomy (NCBI): domain Eukaryota; kingdom Metazoa; phylum Platyhelminthes; family Macrostomidae; genus Macrostomum; species Macrostomum lignano. The sequence goes on from NIVC01002949.1 coordinate 47,918, forward strand.
ATAGTGGTGTTTTATTCCCCCAGCAAGAGTGATAATTCCCCCGATAGTGGTGTTTTATTCCCCCGGCAAAAGTAATAATTCCCCCAATAGTGGTGTTTTATTCCCCCGGCAAAAGTGATAATTCCCCCGATAGTGGTGTTTTATTCCCCCAGCAAGAATGATAATTCCCCCGGTAGTGGTGTTTTATTCCCCCGGCAAAAGTGATAATTCCCCTGATTAATGGCCATAATTTATCCTGATAACGGTGATAATTCCCCTGATGATACTGATAATTCCCTGGTAATGGCGATTATTCCCCTGACAAATTGATAATTCTCCTGATAGTAGTGATAATTCCCTAATAATAACGATAATTCCCTTGAGTATGTCCTTAATTCTCTTATCAAGTTGATAATTCCTCTGACACGATGCATAATTCCCCGATATAAATTTGAATCACCATTTATTGCGAGTACTTCGATAAATTTCGACAATTACCCTGACAGGATAAAACCGACAATTCAAGGCAGAATTTTCTTGTACATGTAGCTGGTCTCCTAGAATTTGACTCATTCTTGTACATGTAGCTGGTCTCCTAGAATTTGACTCATTCTTGTACATGTAGCTGGTCTCCTAGAATTTGACTCATTCTTGTACATTTAGCTGGTCTCCTAGAATTCGACTCATTCTTGTACATGTAGCTGGTCTCCTAGAATTCGACTCATTCTTTTCTGATCTTGTCTGTTGATGGTCGCCGCCCGAATCGCCATCGCTTCAAGCTGTCAACTTCAATGCAGGCTGAGACTGACAGTGTCTCCGGGGCAGACAGGCAGTGAGTCACTGCGGCCTGACGCGGCGCTAATAAATAATTATCGTGCACAGACCATCAAGCCAACCAGCCAGTTGATCGAGCGGAATTTGAACAATAATTATATTATCATAATAATTACTCAAGTTAACAAATATGCTTAATTCTCTACTTTTTCCCTGTCTCCCCAGTGTTGTAATGGATAAATAATATAGGAAGAACATTGTAGCATGCCGGCAGCAGCTGCTGGAGCTGACAGGCTTAAAAGAAGATTATGTTTCTCCCTTATTTTCCTGGCACGACCTGGGGAAGAGAGGCGGAGGCCCTCTGGTGCTATGGATATTTTCCCCTATTATTTCTTCCCATATAACTGCTGGCGGTCCCGGCTGGCTGAGCAGCAATCGGCCATTTTCCATGGCGGCAGGAGCTCAGAGGGGGGGAGGCTGGGGACTACCGGAGGCTCCGCCCAGTGCCCCATCTTTATTCACTGCTCTGCAGCATCTGTAGGCAGATGGATTATCGCCTAAGGGCTTCTCAAGCCCGCCTGTCTGCTCTGCTGTCGGCATCTCCTCCTCCCGCTCTGCCTTACCCTCATCGTCTCACTCTCATATCTCCATGCCTACAGCTGCAGAGATAAGAACAAAACAATCACTTCTGCCTTCGCCCTCCTCCCCCCGCCTGTCTCAGAAGAATTCGCTTCAGGGTTGGGGATGTGCGGGCTTGGGAACTGTGGATGCAGGATTTATCTGACTGGGATTTCTGCTGAGCTGTAGAAATGAATTTTCAAATCAGCCGAGCGTCGCCACAGATTTTATGGTGGGGGGGGGGTGCCGAAGTGACGCCCAAAATTGAGAATTTTTCTTGCCTAACAGGTGCATTGCCAGCTGGATGCTGACTTTCGCTACAAAATGATAGTAATAGTAATCATAACAAGGAACTTAACAACTCAGGACGCTACACTCGCGAATGGTAGAAATTCTAGAAAAGGCCGCTTGCTTTAGCTGTGTCTATGGCAATGAAGCCTTTTCACTAACATTTTTTCATATTCTCAATGCTGGTTCAGACCAGCACTGCTGGTTTGTAGCAATAATTTGTTTCGTCTAAAATCTTGATAAATAGCAACACTCTTTTCATCAAAATGTCAATGAAGTGCTGCATCCCTGGATGCAGAAGCAATTATAAGAGCGGTGAAAAATGCACTGTTTTTGGCTTTCCAAAGGAAGAAGCTGAAGCTGTGGCATGGCTCAATGCGTTGCCTGTGCAAGTTAAGGTAATTTATGTAGCCTTTTGAACCTAATTTTTCGTTTCTACTATGAAGATACTTATATTAACTGAATTGTGATGATCATTTCATTCTATCTGTAGAAGGCTAGCATCTACATGGGAGTCTGCAAAAATCACTGGCCTGAAAATGCACCACTGAAACGAATTAACCGCCATACACGCCCCATCGACCCAACCTTTTCTAGAATTTCTACCATTCGCGAGTGTAGCGTCCTGAGTTGTTAAGTAGTCCTAGAATCATAATCATAATCATGATCAAAATCATAATCAAAATAGTTGATTGCACCTGCCCCAATTCGAGCAGATATGCAACCGACAGCTCAGCCGCAGCTATTTGCGCGGCGCATCTGAAGGCTGCGTACGGCTGTTCAGTCCAAGGACTGGGGGGTCGCCACACACACCCTCAATTACCCCAGCTAATGCTGGCACCCATTTTACAGCTGGGTGAACTGAAGCAATGCAGAGTTAAGTGTCTTACTCAAGGACACAAATTGTTCCAGTGGGATCGGGAAGCGAACCCCCGACCTTTCAGTCGTGAGTCCGATGCCTTGATCACTAGGCTACAGCCCATGGTTTGGCCATAGACAAATCCAAGAGAGAAAAATCTTTCTATAAAAAAATAGAACAAGCTGATTGAAATTTGCTTGCTTGCCTGTCCTCATTGCCTAATCTCCGCCTCCGGATGGTAAGATAGTTGAGACATTTATGAGTATTTTCAGCGAGATTGACACCATTTTTTACTCTTTCTGCTTTGGCTGTCCTGGAAAGGCGAGAATTCACATTTTTGTTCCTCTGTTACAGTCACTGTAGCTTATAAGCTTACTGACAGAGTTCTTTTGAGTCTTCACAGGAGGTAAAATTTCAGGACTCAGAATCAGATCCTGACCGAACTGTTGCCTGCCGCTCTCCTCCCTTGCTCGGTCTGGTAAACAGAGGACGGAGAGAAAAATAATTAACTAGCTACCTTCACTTCTCGGGCGCGACCTGTTTGCTTAATCCTTGTCTTGGCCCTGCCCGCCTGTCACCGTGGCGAAGGGAAATTAAGTCTGCGCAGGATCGCTAGAGAGGCTACTCAATGGGCGCCCCTGTGCGCGGTTGGAGAGCGAGCAGGTGCGGCATAATAGAGCCGAAGCAGCTCCCGCTTCCTGCGGATAGCAAACAGCCAAGGGCTTGCGGCCAGCTGTGAGCACTCGAGAGCCGACTGACTGGCCAGCTTGACTGACTTGAGCAAAATTGACTCCTTCCAGGCTGAGATCTGCACTCGGATTGCAGCCAGCGGGGTCTGGAGTTTCTTCCGTGCCAAATTTAATTAATTATTTTTATTCTGAATTTTGAAGACAAAAGTGGACATTAATTCCCGATTGCCAGGGCGAGTTCACCAAGCAGCTGTTCATCCAGTACAGGCGCTCTGACTCGGAGGACTATCGAAACTATTCGCTGATTTCCACTCGGGATGGCGAACTGAAGGCTAGCAAGGTGAGTTCACCTGAGTTCACCCGGGTTCACTTGGGTTCATCTGGGTTCACCTGGGTTCACCTGGGTTCACCCGGATTCACCTGGGTTCATCTGGGTTCATCTTGGTTCACCCGGATTCACCTGGGTTCACCTGGGTTCACCTGGGTTCACCCGGATTCACCTGGGTTCACCTGGGTTCATCTGGGTTCGCCTGGGCTCACCTAAGTTTATCTGAATCTGGGTTCACCTAAGTTCACCTGGGTTCACCTGGGTTTACTTGGGTGCACATGGGTTCACCTGGGTTCACCTGGGTTCACCTGGGTTCACCTGGGTTCACCTGGGTTCACCTGGGTTCACCTGGGTTCACCTGGGTTCACCTGGGTTTACCTGGGTACACATGGGTTCACCTGGGTTTACCTGAGTTTATCTGAACCTTGGTTCACCTGAGTTTATCTAAACCTGGGTTCACCTGGGTTCACCTGAGTTCACCTGGGTTCACCTAGTTCACCTGGGTTCAACTGAGTTTATCTGAGTTCAATGTAGGTCTCAGGTTGGGCCACCGACTCTCTTGGACCCTCTCATGGTGGGTCTCAGGTTGGGTCATTGACCCTTCCTGAGGTCTTGGGTTGAGAGAAAGCCGCTCTCAAACCCTCTATGAAGCATCAATGGGCCACCATAATGCTACCATATTTGATCTGCTGTCGTGAATCTTGCAGCTCGTGAAGGGAAACTCCGACCTGAAGGACCGGCGCAACTACGTCACCCTGCGGCCGCCGCTGGTGGCCAGCCAGATCCGCATGTACCCGGTGAACCCGGATCGGGGCGAGGTGAACGCCTGCCTCAAGTTCGAGCTGTTCGGCTGCCCCGACTACCAGGGCGTCATGGCGTACTCGGCCGCCGTGGGCCACGGCCGCCAGTTCCAGGACGCATACTACGACGGCAGGCGCGGCCAGGACGGCGTCCTTCGCGACGGCCTCGGCCAGCTGACCGACTGCATCGGGGCTGACAGCGGCGCCGAGGCGGCCGCCTACGCCAACGGCGACCCGCTGACGCCGTTCGTTGGCTGGGACCGACGCCGGCTTGGCCGCGACTACATCGATTTGCAGTTCGACTTTGACAGGGTGCGCCTGTTCGACGGCTTGCGGCTTGACGTCAGCAACGACTTCGTCGGCTGGGACGCCCGGCTGTTCAGCCTGGCCAACGTGTCCTTCAGCATCGGCGGCCGCCGGTTCCCCAAGTGGACAGCCACCCGGGTGCGGCCCGACCCCAACCGGCGGGGAGCCAGGGTCATCCAGCTGCAGCTGCACCGCCACATGGCCCGCTTCGTGCGGCTCAGGCTGCACTTTGACCCGGCGGCCAACTGGATACTGCTGGCTGAGGCCACGTTTCAGTCCAGTGAGTTGCTCTGCTGCTCTAATCCTCTGCTGCTCTGATCCTCTGCTGCTCTGATCCTCTGATCCTCTGATCCTCTGATCCTCTGATCCTCTGATCCTCTGATCCTCTGATCCTCTGCTGCTCTGATGCTCTGATCCTCTGATCCTCTGATCCTCTGATCCTCTGATCCTCTGATCCTCTGATCCTCTGATCCTCTGCTCCTCTGATCCTCTGCTGCTCTGATCCTCTGCTGCTCTGATCCTCTGCTGCTCTGATCCTCTGATCCTCTGATCCTCTGATCCTCTGATCCTCTGATCCTCTGATCCTCTGATCCTCTGCTCCTCTGATCCTCTGCTGCTCTGATCCTCTGCTGCTCTGATCCTCTGCTGCTCTGATCCTCTGCTGCTCTGATCCTCTGCTGCTCTGATCCTCTGCTGCTCTGATCCTCTGCTGCTCTGATCCTCTGCTGCTCTGATCCTCTGCTGCTCTGATCCTCTGCTGCTCTGATCCTCTGCTGCTCTGATCCTCTGATCCTTTAATTCCCCTCAAGTAGGGACGCTACCACTCTCCGATTCCCCTCAAGTAGGGACGCTACCACTCTCCGATTCCCCTCAAGTAGGGACGCTACCACTCTCCGATTCCCCTCAAGTAGGGACGCTACCACTCTCCGATTCCCCTCAAGTAGGGACGCTACTACTCTCCGATTCCCCTCAAGTAGGGACGCTACCACTCTCCGATTCCCCTCAAGTAGGGACGCTACCACTCTCCGATTCCCCTATGGCACACGCGGCTCTCAAGTGTCTGTAGCTACTACGAGCTATTATTAACGTTACCAGACACGACATGCAGCAGCTCTCGCAAATCTGTGTCACACAGATGCTTTTCAACGAGTAACTGGCAAATGCCAAATATTCAGCACCAGTAAGCATATAGGTCTCTAGAAAAATCCTAAAATTTCAGATCGCGACTTCTCTTTCAATGGGATGAAGCAATTAGCAAATGGAGCGTCAGCGTTTTTAGCAGATTAAGGGCTTAGCAGACTCACTGTGGCAGTTCGAGTTACATAAAGGTTGCCTGACGCATTAGCGGATCGAATAATTCTCTAGCTGCTAAAAATTTTGCTCACTCAAAAACTGGCGACGATGAAATCAGAGAGTTCCTCTCCCTCTCTCCTCCTGCCCCCGTCATCTGGGGCATTGAGTCATCTACTGGAAGCATCTACTGCGTATAGATAGCTATTGAAAGAAAATGTCTCAACAAAGTCTCACGGATTCTGTATCGACTTCCCACTCCTTCTCTTCCCTTACCTAAATAGGCCGTTTTCTCCACTCGTCCCCGCCCCCCCGAGCTGCTCTCTGTCTGCTCCCAAACACAGATAAACACAGAGCTGCGTGTATTGGGACTGCAAAGACAGGCCGACCAGCACGAATGCGTCATCATCATCCTTAGCATCATCAGCTGCGCGTCCAGCTTCCCACAGGCCGCGTGTGAAACACACGCATAAACACACGTATAAACACACGCATAGAAAACACCCGGGAGAGAGAGACTGCTATATACACTACTCTTTAGTCCCCTGCTTTTTGTCTTGCCGCTTTTCGCCCTGTTGCCGTGGGCCCTCGTTTCCCGTCATCTCTACTTCTCTCTCAGCTTCCTCCTTTGCTTCATCCCGCTCAAGCAGTCGCCTAGCAAACTAACCTCTGTAGCCTCTGGCGCACCTTGGCTTTCATCCAACTCGAGCCTGTAGCTATAACCTTTTTTTCTCCCGCTCGTCTGCTTCCGTAGAAGCAGAGAAAAAAGCCGAAAATCTCCGCGTCTCACTGACGGCAGTTACAGAGAGTTGGGGAGGAGGGCGGGGGGGGGAAGGAAAATACACAAGAGCGCACAAATACAACATCAATGCAAACGCTGGCAATGATGAAGTGCGCATATTCGGCTATTCTATTCATTCAGGCAGTCCACAGGAATGAGGGGGATTAGCGCGTTGAATTTGCCTCCCACTAGACTGTATACAGAGAAATGAATGCCCCGCAACTGCTGATTGTTGCTCTCAGGTCAACCTGGCCCACTCCCCGAGGCCTGAACACCTCATTCCCATCCCAGGGGCAACAGCAGGATGAGGCAGCAGGCCAGCTTAGTGCAACTGCAGCATCCAATGCAAAGATGCCTTATCTAAGCACAATCTACAAGATTCCCCAACCACACTTAGTTATTATTTTTAGTCACTTGTATATTACTATCAATATTACCTACGCTCGTATAAACCTATATCCGCAAATATAAACTTATAAACAGCACTACACGCTGAGTCTTATCTGCTGCATTGGGAAAGAAAATGTCATAAAAAAGCTCGCGACCGCACAGCTTACTTAAGTGCCGTGACCCTCCCGCTAAGCCATAACTGTTGGGCTGGGTTGGCAGTAAAACAACATTAGGCGGCAGTCTAGCCAACCCAAGTATTGTAAGTAACCTTTGTTTGGATCGGCGGGGCCAAGTGTGCTCAGGAATGCCTTGAAGCTCAGCTGACATAGGTTAGAGTCGGTCCCGAATCCGCTGGTCTCAGAGCGATGGCATGTCCCGGACTCATCAATCATGCCGGGAGTCAGAGCCGCCCACTTCCCCCCCTTCCACGGTGCGGCTTCATATCTGTCCAGGTTCAGACTGGCCAAGGACTACTAGATGTATAAAGTATCTCGATTAGAAACTTGCTCAGATTGGCCAAGGACTACTAAATATATAGAGAACCTGGATTGAAAACTTGCTTAGATTGAGCAAAAACGACTGATATAAAGAAAGTTTTCCACTCCAGTTTCTATATTTAGAACTCCTGATACGGACTTTGGCAGAGTTAATGCACCCCCTCCCCCTTGTCAGTCGGGTCAGCCACAGCGGCTGACACAGGGAGAAGTGGCATTTTAGACTGGAAAAAGCGAATGAGGGAAGGGCAGTCCGAGCTAATAAATCAATAATAAGCATCAGGGCCTCTCTGGGGGGGCAATAGTGCATCTTACTAATTATTCGATAGTGAAATAGACGGCTAATGCGGCTCACCTGGAAACTGCAGCCTGCCTGGATTCCTAATACGAGTAACCTAAGCTAACTTTATTGGAACTCGGCCTTTTTCTTCCCAGAGAGAGAGAGAGAATGCCAGAGAATGCTGCAAGATGTATTATACGAATATTCCCCATTTTGTCAGTAGTTTTTCCCCATTCTAGCCAGCCCTGGCCATGGCCTTCTTACTTCTCAGAGTCATTGGGAAGCTCTGTGAAGCCTTGGAGACGGTCTCTGTTCCCCATCTCCCTCCTCAGACCCCTCCATTCTCTTTCTCTCTCTCTGCGGGATTCGAGCGGAGTCGGGATTAATTCTGCCTGATGCCTTTCGGGCAATTTATCCGCATGGCCGAATTTCAGCGGCAGGGAGAATATCTCGATGCAGCCTGGCCCTGCTCAGTGATTATAGACAGTCATTTACAAGGCCGACCAGGGAGCATATTTAGTAATAGTAAGTTCTCCGGGGGCTTAGTGAAGTTTATTATAAACTTTCCAGTATGGCCGCCAGGAAGTTTGCCTAATTTAATTAAACTGGCACGGCTCCTGGCCTTTGATCTTTTTTGAACCATCAGCTGAGCTGGCGGCGGTACTTTTTTGGATGCCAATTTGACTTTTATTTAGTAAAAAATGTTAACGAATTTGTGAAAGAAATTTTCGATTCAGAATGAGGCCGAGAGAGGATTTCAGAATTGGGAAGTCTATTTGAGAGGATTTCAGAATTGGGAAGTCTATTTGAGAGGATTTCAGAATTGGGAATTCTATTTGAGAGGATTTCAGAATTGGGCAGTCTATTTGAGAGGGTTTCAGAATTGGGAAGTCTATTTGAGAGGATTTCAGAATTTTGGAATTCTATTTGAGGGGATTTCAGAATGGGGAATTCTATTTGAGGGGATTTCAGAATGGGGAATTCTATTTGAGAGGATTTCAGAATGGGGAATTCTATTTGAGAGGATTTCAGAATTTTGGAATTCTATTTGAGGGGATTTCAGAATGGGGAATTCTATTTGAGGGGATTTCAGAATGGGGAATTCTATTTGAGAGGATTTCAGAGCGGGGAATTTTATTTGAGAGGATTTCAGAATGGGAAATTCTATTTGTGAGGATTTCAGAGCGGGTAATTCTATTTGAGAGGATTTCAGAATTTTGGAATTCTATTTGAGGGGATTTCAGAATGGGGAATTCTATTTAAGAGGATTTCAGAGCGGGGAATTCTATTTGAGAGGATTTCAGAATGGGGAATTCTATTTGAGAGGATTTCAGAATTGGGAAGTCTATTTGAGAGGATTTCAGAATTGGGGAATTCTATTTGAAAGGATTTCAGAATTGGGGAATTCTATTTGAGAGGATTTCAGAATTGGGGAATTCTATTTGAGAGGATTTCAGAATGGGGAATTCTATTTGAGAGGATTTCAGAATTGGGAAGTCTATTTGAGAGGATTTCAGAATTGGAAAGTCTATTTGAGAGGATTTCAGAATTGGGGAATTCTATTTGAGAGGATTTCAGAATTGGGGAATTTTATTTGAGAGGATTTCAGAATTGGGGAATTCTATTTGAGAGGATTTCAGAATCGGGGAATTCTATTTGAGAGGATTTCAGAGCGGGGAATTCTATTTGAGAGGATTTCAGAGCGGGGAATTCTATTTGAGAGGATTTCAGAGCGGGGAATTCTATTTGAGAGGATTTCAGAGCGGGGAATTCTATTTGAGAGGATTTCAGAATGGGGAATTCTATTTGAGGGGATTTCAGAATTGGGGAATTCTATTTGAGAGGATTTCAGAATAGGAACTGGGAAAGGTGAAAAATGCGTTTCAAAATGTCTACGACGCCCTTCGAGTGCAGGTGAACAGTGGCACATGCCCCCTGGCCCCTACCAAAGTCAGACTCGGCCCTCCCCAAGCCCTGGGGGCAAACATACACAAATGAGTCATTTCTATCAGCTTGTTTTCTGGATTGCAGATGCAGGGAATTGCTGCTAGGCCAGGGTTCAAGAGAGCCGGAGCCTGGCCAAGTTGACAACCCCGATAAAACCAAAACCGATTATTACTGATGCGACGTTTTTAGCGCAACGGGATGGCTATTGCGGCAGGGACAGCGATGGGATGAAATCCACGGGAATTAGCCGTGTTTATACGGCTTGGCCAGCGCTGATTGATGCCTGAAGGCAAGTCGAGGAGCCACCGCCCCCTCTGCGACGAGATTTTTTTAGTCATTTTTTCAGTCTTTCGGCTACAGCCGGCTCGCTTTTTTAGGCTTTAATTAGCACGAGTTTTTGTGGGAGAAAATATCCCGCTGCGAAGCATTGATTCCCAGATCCCTATGCTTGCCTCCCGTTCATCAACAAATTAGTTACTGTTGGACACGAGGGAGTGGGGGAGTTTGTTTCAATGTTTCAATCTCGCCAAAAAATTGGAACTGCAATCATTGAATTACTGCTTCATTAACTTTCCTTCTCGTCTCAGAACAGCTTTCTCATACTAGTGCGCTCGTACTCATGCTCATCGCTCATGTTGTTCATGTTCATGCTCATGCTCATACTCATGCTCATACTCATGCTCATTGCTTATGTTGTTCATGTTCATGCTCATGCTCATACTCATGCTCATACTCATGCTCATACTCATGCTCATACTCATGCTCATACTCATGCTCATGCTCATACTCATGCTCATTGCTCATGTTGTTCATGTTCATGCTCATGCTCATACTCATGCTCATACTCATGCTCATGCTCATACTCATGCTCATACTCATACTCATAACTTATATTCATACTCATACTCATACTCATGTTCATGCTCATGCTCATGATGTTCATGTTCATGCTCATGCTCATACTCATGCTCATACTCATGCTTACACTCATGCTCATACTCATGCTTACACTCATGTTTATACTCATATTCATACTCACACTAATACAGGCATCGTTCGGTCTCCGCCGTCGCCGGAACGCGACGACAGCTGGCTCGGCTTTGACGACAACGTCAGCAATCAGGCGGCTGCGGTGCCACCTCAGCAGCCGCATCCGCCGCGGCAACCGCCTCCTAAGACGCCAGGAGATGCGGAGATTCCAAACACAAACACGAACAGCGGTGAAGCGCACATGGACGACGGGAGTGGCGGCGGCGGCGGCGGCGGCGGCGGCGGCGGCGGCGGCGGCGGCAGCGAGCTGGCTTACATTGCTTTGATCTCGGCCTGCCTGCTGGGCTCAACTCTGCTGCTTCTGGTCGTCGGTTTGTTCTGCATCCGCCGTCGACGCCACTGCCGACGCAGGCGCCTGTTCGGCAAGGCGATCGGCTTCGGCTTCATCGGCGCCGGCAACGGCGGAAGCGGCGGCTGCTCGATGTCCGGCTTGCCTAGCAAATCGACCACCGCTTCTCCGGCCGCCGGAGCTGCTGGAGCTGCCGCTGATTCGACCGATGCCACAATCGGCGCCGCCGTCCACCTCGACTTCGGCGGCAGCGGCCGTCCGGCCGTCCTCGGCACCTACAACAGCCTGCCGGAGTCCGACGAGGAAGAAGAAGAAGACGAGAAGCGCCTGGAGGCGATGGACAACTTCGACGAGGAGGAGGAGGATGAGATCGGCGACGGAGTCGGCGACCGGCGCGCGCTGCACCGAGTCGCGCAGAACGGCGCCGAGCGGCGTCGGAGGCGAAAGCAGCAGCAGCAGCATCAGCCGCGGGGCCACAAGCTGCACAGCCGCACCAGCCACGAGTACGCCAGCGCCTCCCTGTGCGGCCCGCGCTTATCGCAGATGCACTCGCAGACGACACAGCAGCAACAGCAGCAGCAGCAGCCGCTCTACTTTCACTACGCCAGCAGCCCTCTGCCTCCCTGCCCGCAAGCCCCGCTGCTCTTGCTGAATGCAAACGGCGGAGGCGGAGGCGGTGGCGGCGGTGGCCAGCAGCCGCAGCAGCCGCTGTACGCCAGAGGCCTCTGCGGCGTTCCGCTTCTTGGCAGCAACGGAGCGGCGGGCCCCCTTCTGCCGCCGCTGCCGCCGCCTCCTCCGGTGCCCCGGTTCCCGTCAGATCTCAACATTCAGGGTGTGCAGCGAATCTTGTCGGGGTCGTCGCTGGAGGGCTTTTAATTATACCTGCACACAGGGAGACTGTAGATTGCACACAGGGAGACTGTAGATTGCACACAGGGAGACTGTAGATTGCACACAGGGAGACTGTAGATTGCACACAGGGAGACTGTAGATTGCACACAGGGAGACTGTAGATTGCACACAGGGAGACTGTAGATTGCACACAGGGAGACTGTAGATTGCACACAGGGAGACTGTAGATTGCACACAGGGAGACTGTAGATTGCACACAGGGAGACTGTAGATTGCACACAGGGAGACTGTAGATTTCACACAGGGAGACTGTAGATTGCACACAAGGACACAGTAGATTGTACACAAGGACACAGTAGATTGCACACAAGGACACAGTAGATTGTACACAAGGACACAGTAGATTGCACACAAGGACACAGTAGATTGCACACAAGGACACAGTAGATTGTACACAAGGACACAGTAGATTGTACACAAGGACACAGTAGATTGCACACAAGGACACAGTAGATTGCACACAAGGACACAGTAGATTGTACACAAGGACACAGTAGATTGCACACAAGGACACAGTAGATTGTACACAAGGACACAGTAGATTGCACACAAGGACACAGTAGATTGTACACAAGGACACAGTAGATTGCACACAAGGACACAGTAGATTGCACACAAGGACACAGTAGATTGCACACAAGGACACAGTAGATTGTACACAAGGACACAGTAGATTGCACACAAGGACACAGTAGATTGCACACAAGGACACAGTAGATTGTACACAAGGACACAGTAGATTGTACACAAGGACACAGTAGATTGCACACAAGGACACAGTAGATTGCACACAAGGACACAGTAGATTGCACACAAGGACACAGTAGATTGTACACAAGGACACAGTAGATTGCACACAAGGACACAGTAGATTGTACACAAGGACACAGTAGATTGCACACAAGGACACAGTAGATTGTACACAAGGACACAGTAGATTGTACACAAGGACACAGTAGATTGCACACAAGGACACAGTAGATTGCACACAAGGACACAGTAGATTGTACACAAGGACACAGTAGATTGCACACAAGGACACAGTAGATTGTACACAAGGACACAGTAGATTGCACACAAGGACACAGTAGATTGCACACAAGGACACAGTAGATTGCACACAAGGACACAGTAGATTGTACACAAGGACACAGTAGATTGCACACAAGGACACAGTAGATTGCACACAAGGACACAGTAGATTGTACACAAGGACACAGTAGATTGTACACAAGGACACAGTAGATTGCACACAAGGACACAGTAGATTGTACACAAGGACACAGTAGATTGCACACAAGGACACAGTAGATTGTACACAAGGACACAGTAGATTGCACACAAGGACACAGTAGATTGCACACAAGGACACAGTAGATTGCACACAAGGACACAGTAGATTGCACACAAGGACACAGTAGATTGCACACAAGGACACAGTAGATTGTACACAAGGACACAGTAGATTGTACACAAGGACACAGTAGATTGTACACAAGGACACAGTAGATTGCACACAAGGACACAGTAGATTGCACACAAGGACACAGTAGATTGCACACAAGGACACAGTAGATTGCACACAAGGACACAGTAGATTGTACACAAGGACACAGTAGATTGCACCTTGCGTAAATTCGCCTACGAAGTTTTCGTACAACTTCGTCTATTTAGACGCTCTACGCTCGTATTACTCACAGTAGTATTCAAACTGCGCCTCGCAGGCTGCACCGGCACGGCAGTGTACGCCTGCCCGCCCGCCATCGACTCGGAACGACCCCATGCGGACGACGACGACGACGACGACGACGACGACGACGAAGCCGTTCCGGCTGCCGAGCGCCAGGTCCTGGCCGACCTGGAGGTGCCCGCCGAAGCCGTGACGCTGCGCGACCGCCTCGGCGTTGGTCAGTTCGGCGAAGTCCGCCTCGTCGACTGGCGGCCCGCGCCAGCCTCCGCTCCGGTGCCGGCTGCCGCGAAGATTCTGCGACCGGACGCCGGCGCCCAGGCTCGGCGCGACTTCCGCCGGGAGACTCGGCTGCTGGCGCGCCTGCGCGATCCCAACATTGTCCGCCTGCTGGCCGTGGTGTCCGAGTCGATGGCCAACGGTGACGGTACGACGACGGCGACGGCGAGACGGCGACAAACGATGCTGCTGGTTGAGTTCGCGGAGTTCGGCGACCTGCATCAGCTGCTGCTGCGCCGGACACCGGCCGAGGCCTTGGACAGCCCGGCCAAGTGCCACGGCTGCCTGGTGCACCTGGCCAGTCAGGTTGCCAGCGGCATGAAGTACTTGGAGGCCATGCAGGTTGCCCACCGGGATCTGGCCTGTCGCAACTGCCTGCTGGGCGCCGGCTGCCAGGTGAAAATCTGCGACTTCGGCATGTCCAGGCCGCTGTACTCGGCCAGCTACTGTCGGGTGAACGTCGCCGGCGACGGCGCGTCCAACGCCGGGGCGACTGTCGCCCTGCCAGTCCGCTGGATGTCCTGGGAGGCGGCTCTGCACGGCCGGTTCTCCAGTCGTAGCGACGCCTGGAGCTTCGCCGTGCTCCTGTGGGAGCTGCTGACCTTCTGCCGGGAGCTGCCGCTGGCTCAGCTCACCGACCAGCAGGTGGTTGAGAACTGCCGCCGGGTCATGGATGGCGAGCAGAGCGCGCTGCGACCGTCCAGACCGACGGACTGCCAGCGAGAGCTGTACGACCTCATGAGCGAGTGCTGGCAGCGGGACGAGAGCCGGCGGCCGCGGTTCCGCGAGATGCACCTGTTCTTGAGGCGCAAGTGCATCGGCTTCTGCGCCGAGACAGACTGGCTGATGCGACACCTGACTCTGGCGGACGGCTGAGCATGAAGGAGAGGCGTATCTATGACATAGTGGGATGACAAAGGGTTATTTCTAAGGGTATCTGAGCATATTGAAAAAAACGGGTATTTCTAAGGGTACCTGAGTACAATCACTAAGGGGCATTTCTAAGGGTACCTGAGTACAATCACTAAGGGGTATTTCTAAGGGTACCTGAGTACAATCACTAAGGGGTATTTTCAAGGGTACCTGAGTACAATCACTAAGGGGTATTTTCAAGGGTACCTGAGCAAATTGAAAAAAACGGGTATTTCTAAGGGTACCTGAGTGTATTGACGAAGGGTGCCTGAACATGATGAAAAATGGGTATTTCTAAGGGTACCTGGGCATAATGTCGAAGGGGTATTTCAATTTGTAACCTAAGCATGATGATACATGTGCATGCGTAAGTACAAGTACACTTTTGAAGTACATGTAGATAACCGAGCATGAATAACAAAGGTGTTATTTCTTAAGAGCTTTTACACGCGATGATAATGTAAATTACTTGTATTTTATGTACCTGAACATGATGTCAAAGGTGTATTTCTCTAGTATAGATTGGTATGAGGATGTCCCGGCAAACACTGTCTGTTCAGTCATTCCAGAGTTGCTAGTCAGATGTCTTAAATAAGGCAGCCTGGAAGAGATTAATGCAGCCATGCAATTTACTTGCGCTATTAACTTTGTGATTCTGATTGTTCCACCATGACAAAATGATGTACACAATTTATGCACACTCTTAATTTCATAATTCTACCTGACATTTAAAACAATTGGTAAAAAACAATTACAGAACTTCTCCGTTGTAAATCTGAAATTTATTGTCTTTTTGTTCAAACTGTTTCCATATCATCTTACTAGCAGTAGACGCTATTGAAAATTGTTGTACGAGTATATTTTACAGCTTGTCTGTCTGCTTCGCAATTGCAGGAGCATTTAAACTCTACTGTCTCAGTTGTGTTGTATTTTTTTTGCTGGAAAATTTCGTGTCCAAGTCTGGATTTTTTTGTTAATTATGCTCGCAACTTTCCGGAGTAATTCGAAGCAATCTTGTGACTATAATTATCTGCGTCTCGCGTTTCTATGCGCAGAGCAATGCAATAAATTTGCGGCAAGTGACTTGTCACCGCTAGTGCACTGCAAAATCGCTGATTTTGGGTTTTTCTTCAGCATAATAATTTTATACTTAAACATATTCTCATATCGGAGCATGTTCTCATACCTGAGCATGTTCTCATACCTGAGTATGTTCTCATACCTGAGCATGTTCTCATACCAGAGCATGTTCTCATACCTGAGCATGTTCTCATACCTGAGCATGTTCTCATACCTGAGTATGTTCTCATACCTGAGTATGTTCTCATACCTGAGCATGTTCTCATACCTGAGCATGTTCTCATGTCTGAGCATGTTCTCATACCTGAGTATGTTCTCATACCTGAGCATGTTCTCATGCCTGAGCATCTTTAGACTACGAGCTATTAATTCAACACTATTGTCAATAGCCCTTCTCAGTGCCATCCATAATTTATAAGTGTGCAATAAATCGAAACAAGAAAGCTTAAACAAGCAACAGACCTGGCTAAACAAAAAAACAGACGATTCAATATGGAACCTTTTGCAATCGGAGCTCTTTTTCTCTCTCGCTCCGGTTCCGAAGCGAGGTGGAGTGAGCTCAGTGAGCACACACACACACACAGGGCGCAATCCTAGAATTCAGGATCCTGCTTTCTGATAAGAAGGCTTCATACCGTACTTCATTTTTCTTCCCCCCCTCTAACCCGCGGGTTTTATAATTGTCGCTGCCCGCGTGTTGGTTACTTATTATTTCTGCCAAAATTGCCCGTGACGAAGTTCTCAAAAGCTATTTTTAGACAATAGAACGAGGATCGTACAGAGGAGAGGGGTGAATTTAGCTCAAAGCCTGAGGCTGAGTGCTGTGCAAGTTTCACAAGCCCCATTGTACCTCTCATGCATAAAAACAAACCAGGGCAGATAAACAGCATTCAAGAAGCGTAATAGTGCTGTCCGCAGGCTGCTGTGAGAATTCATAGCCGAACAGGATGGGCGGCAAACCAAGCAAACTCGATCGCACCGATGGAGCCCGCAAAAAGAAGGATAAAAAGAAGAATGAGGATAAGAAGCCCAACATTAAGCAGCAGGAAGCGCCTGTTGAAAACAACGAACCGTGCCAGACTGTCACCAATCCCCCAAGCGAACCAGAGCCGAGCGTGGAACCGACGGTGAGACCGCGGCTACGCCGTGTGCCTATGCCGACGCCAGCATCACTGGTGGAGCAGCAGGAAGAGTCGCCTTTACCGATGCAGCAGCGAATGTACCGCGCACTGTACGATTTTGACGGCCAGGAAGAAGGCGATCTGACGTTCCGCCGCGGAGAAGTGATCATGGTGATGCAGCCGGGAGACGATAGCAGCGCCAAAGGCCGGTGGCTGAAAGGCTGGGTGGCCGGCGACGACACTCGAGAAGGCTTCGTGCCAGGCAACTTCCTGGCCGATCTGCCTCCGGACGATCCCAAACTGCTGCCTGGTTACTATAACTACGGCCGACCGGATGCTGAGAAGGAGCTGGTCCGGGCCGCCCACCCGGTGGGCTCGTACATCGTGCGACCCTGCGGCAACAACTCGGATTCGCTGGCACTGAGCGTCAAATACAAGCACTTGGACGCGTTCAAGATCTATCACTATAAGATCAAGAAGGATCCCGCTGGTGGCGGCTTGGTCTTCATTTCGAATTCGAAGAAATTCCCCACCGTCTCTGAGCTGATTGAGTACTACAAAGGCGGTGAGTACTACTGATGAAGCAGACCGGGAGAGTCTGAGGGGGACTTGAGATGAGATTCTAGATTTTAATGGAATATTTTGAATCTCGAAGTATTTCCTGAGCATTCATTGATGCAGCTCATGGAGTCAGGATCGTGTCTGAGCATCCATTGATGCAGCTCATGCAGTCGGTATCGTGTCTGATTGCAGAGAGTGTCTGAGCATCCATTGATGCAGCTCATGCAGTCGGT
Organism: Macrostomum lignano; assembly: GCA_002269645.1. Classification (NCBI taxonomy): domain Eukaryota; kingdom Metazoa; phylum Platyhelminthes; family Macrostomidae; genus Macrostomum; species Macrostomum lignano. The sequence goes on from NIVC01002949.1 coordinate 65,865, forward strand.
ATCGTGTCTGATTGCAGAGAGTGTCTGAGCATCCATTGATGCAGCTCATGCAGTCGGTATCGTGTCTGATTGCAGAGAGTGTCTGAGCATCCATTGATGCAGCTCATGCAGTCGGTATCGTGTCTGATTGCAGAGAGTGTCTGAGCATCCATTGATGCAGCTCATGCAGTCGGTATCGTGTCTGAGCATCCATTGATGCAGCTCATGCAGTCGGTATCGTGTCTGATTGCAGAGAGTGTCTGAGCATCCATTGATGCAGCTCATGCAGTCGGTATCGTGTCTGATTGCAGAGAGTGTGTGTCCGAGTGTCCAGAAGCTCATAAAGTGATTGGGTGGAAAATTTGGTAATTGCAATCTTGAACCATTGAGTCACAAATTTCTAAATGCATAATTTGTTGTATTTCTCAGAGAGCGGTCTGGTCTGCAAGTTGAGCGCTCCAGTGGACACGAACACGAAGCCGGTGGTGCCATTCCGCGAGCTGTTTATCCACCAGCAGAAGATCAAGTGCACCACAAAGCTGGGCAGTGGCAGCTTTGGAGTCGGTAAGGTTTCTTAATTCACGATTTTGCGCCATGCTACTTAAAGTAAGAGAAACGATTTCTACAAATATTTAATGTCTGCAAACCACAAAACATTTCGCCAGTCTTTCAAGGCAAGTTGCTGGAAAAGATCGACGTAGCCGTGAAGCAGCTGAAGATGGGGTCAGACCTCAGCACTGAGAGCAGCCTGATTGAGGAGGCGCAGACTCAGTACCGTTTAAGCCACCGCAACGTTATTCAGCTCATTGGTTATTCTCAAACAGACAAGGGCGAATTCTGGCTAATCATGGAGTTCGCTGAGAAGGGCTCGCTGCACTCTCAGCTCACCAGCACGCAGTTGCCGTTCCGCCAGCAGATTGACTACATCAGGCAGGTGTCCAACGGTATGGCCTACCTAGAGAAGGAACAGGTAGTGCACCGAGACCTGCGTGCAGCCAATATATTGCTCACTGACAAGGATGAGCTGAAGGTAAGGCATTCGGTTTTCATTTAGATCCGAGCGTATTTATAATGACGGCATTTTAGCTGGAAATTACTAGCAGATCTGTAAATTCTTACAGATAGCGGACTTCGGCTTGGCTAGGGTGATTGAGAAATCCGACAGCCTGTACACTGTGGAGGCTGGGGTGTACAGGGGCGATCAGGAGTGCCGCTTCCCCATCCGGTGGACGGCTCCGGAGGGCATCAATAAGCATGAGTTCAGCGTCAAGAGCGACGTGTGGAGCTTCGGAGTTTGCGCCTACGAAATTGTCACCGGTGGCAGGAAGCCCTATCAAGGTGAGCTAAAATGATCAGTACTTTAAATAGAATTTATATATAAGCTTGTTATGAATTTTCACCTGCTGATTTGTAATCGTATACAGACGGCTTTGTTAATGAAAATGACCGTTAATTAGCTTAGAGTCTCACTTTCAGGTTTGCGGGCTTGGCACTGTCTATGGCCACCAATTAGCTTAGATTCTCACTTTCAGGTTTGCGGGCTTGGCACTGTCTATGGCCACCAATTAGCTTAGATTCTCACTTTCAGGTGTGCGGGCTTGGCACTGTCTATGGCCACCAATTAGCTTAGAGTCTCACTTTCAGGTGTGCGGGCTTGGCACTGTCTATGGCCACCAATTAGCTTAGATTCTCACTTTCAGGTGTGCGGGCTTGGCACTGTCTATGGCCACCAATTAGCTTAGAGTCTCACTTTCAGGTGTGCGGGCTTGGCACTGTCTATGGCCACCAATTAGCTTAGATTCTCACTTTCAGGTGTGCGGGCTTGGCACTGTCTATGGCCACCAATTAGCTTAGATTCTCACTTTCAGGTGTGCGGGCTTGGCACTGTCTATGGCCACCAATTAGCTTAGATTCTCACTTTCAGGTGTGCGGGCTTGGCACTGTCTATGGCCACCAATTAGCTTAGAGTCTCACTTTCAGGTGTGCGGGCTTGGCACTGTCTATGGCCACCAATTAGCTTAGATTCTCACTTTCAGGTGTGCGGGCTTGGCACTGTCTATGGCCATCAATTAGCTTAGAGTCTCACTTTCAGGTGTGCGGGCTTGGCACTGTCTATGGCCACCAATTAGCTTAGAGTCTCACTTTCAGGTGTGCGGGCTTGGCACTGTCTATGGCCACCAATTAGCTTAGAGTCTCACTTTCAGGTGTGCGGGCTTGGCACTGTCTATGGCCACCAATTAGCTTAGATTCTCACTTTCAGGTGTGCGGGCTTGGCACTGTCTATGGCCACCAATTAGCTTAGATTCTCACTTTCAGGTGTGCGGGCTTGGCACTGTCTATGGCCACCAATTAGCTTAGAGTCTCACTTTCAGGTGTGCGGGCTTGGCACTGTCTATGGCCACCAATTAGCTTAGATTCTCACTTTCAGGTGTGCGGGCTTGGCACTGTCTATGGCCACCAATTAGCTTAGATTCTCACTTTCAGGTGTGCGGGCTTGGCACTGTCTATGGCCACCAATTAGCTTAGATTCTCACTTTCAGGTATGCAGGCTTGGCACTGTCTATGGCCACCAATTAGCTTAGATTCTCACTTTCAGGTATGCAGGCTTGGCACTGAGTTTATACCAGCCAATCCACAAAACCTTAATTACAGACAGGAACAACCAGCAGGTAACCGAGTTCGTGAACTCGGGACAGCGGCTGGAAAATCCCTTAGATAATCGCTTCGACCGAGACGACCCTCGCAGTCAGCAGGCCAAGTTTCTGTACGAAGAGGTGCTGCTGTACTGCTGGCGAACCCGACCGGAGGACCGGCCGACATTTGCGAGTCTGTCCGCCACGTTTGAAGATTTTGAAAACACCGTCAGCAGTCGGTACAACATGTACGATTAACCTCATAGACGCAGTGCTGTTTGAAATCTAAAAAAATTGACCAGGCCTACTTTTTACTAAGTAGCATGTTTAGTATATAACACTATTTTTTGTACAAAATGAAATCACAGGAGATTCAGTCTGTTTAGACCGTCTGTGCTTCCGTGTCGCGGCCACTTTTATGCCTAGCAGCTTGTTACCGCTCTTTAACATTTTACATATACAAGCTTATGTAGTTTTATTAGCTGATTTTCAGCGCGACAACCAAATTAATTGCGCAGTACGCAGTAGAGAGTGGTAAATTTTTTACTTGTGAACATATAATCCGCATCATTTTCTGATAATTATACTAGGTGTAAAAAATATAATTTTACCGATGCCAAACTCACTGTGAAGTGAAGTCGTGCCACTTTTAGCGGCATACCGTGATGTTTTAAAATTTATGACCGAGGGCCTGGACCAAAGATCGTGCCATTTTGGAGGCCTGTTTCCTGGAAAAAATACACTGCGGAGATAGGAAAAGTACTTTTTTCATCACAAAATCAATTATTTTATTTGATCTATTCTTTAAATTCTTTCTTAACAATCTTCACTGCCCGGATCAAATGCAATCGTTGATTTTATAGCTTAGAAAGAAAGGCCTCCAAAAGTGCACGATCATAGTTTGACATTTTATACTACAGTGGTCCTTGTTTATGACCTTGCGTGGTTTAGATTACTGGTTTGATTACGCTAAGAACTCGGTATGCCTTGCTAGGATATCGTTGGGATATGTTCCTTGGGTGAATTTATTATTAAATAATGGGCTCACGACTGAAAAGTCGGGGGTTCGATTCTCGACCCAACTCGGAACAATTTGTGTCCTTGAGCAAGACACTTAGCTCTGCATTGCTTCATTTCACCCAGCTGTAAAATGGGTGCCAGCATTAGCTGGGGTAATTGAGGGTGGGTGGCGACCCCACCCCTCCCCCCGGTCCTTGGACTGAACAGACGTACGCAGCCTTCAGATGCGCCGCACAATGGCTGCGGCTGGGTTTCCATTGAAGCAGATTAAACCACATCTCCCTATGTATAGTGAAGCTGGCCCCCCAGCAGACAGTTACCAGATTTAGGCTAGGAAAAGCTCGAAATTCCCATTTCAACTAAGACTTTTGAAGCTCTGCTCTTGGAGCACGGGGAATTTCATGGCCTGCAACTCTACAGGTGAGAGACTGGCCAAGCCAGCTCATGCAGTGTTGATCCTGCCTTCGATGCTTTCGCTTTTCTCACTGTCTCCCTCTTTGCTCTGCTGTCTCTGTTCTTTGTCGTTCTTCTTTCAATTGCCACACACGTAGTTTTTGCGCCACGAGCCAGCGCTTCATTGCCTGCGCCCAGCAACCCCCCCCCGCCGCTGCCTTGCTGTGGAACTTGCAGCCAGTAATACTGGGCAAACACTGATTCTCTTTGTAGGCGAGACTTCAAGCAAGAATTGTATAAAAATGCTATCTGTACTCTACCGAAACTGCAACAGTCCTATAGCTATGAATTAAGTGGAATTCATTTTATGTCAGTTCATAGCTGCAATTTTAGAATTGGAAATGGTGAGTTACGATAAAATATCTTGCTATTGAATGATTTGGGCATTGCATGTGCTCAATTAGACTCGTTGAATTTCAGGTTAAGACCGTGCTCAAATCCGAAATACCCCCTTCGCAATGCAGATAAGAGTCAGATAGCAGTGTTGCGCATGGACAGCTGTACGATTTTCAACTAAATAAGTAACTGAAAAAGAATTGCGTTTTTTATCGCATAGAGCTACTGAATCCGCAGAAGAATAGCAAATTAGTATTGCCTCGGATTATTTATTAGCTGATGGGAAGATTATGGAGAGCATAGAGGAGTGGCAGAGGAAGAGAGGTTGGGACAGAGAGAGAGAGAGGCTACAGCTCCCTGTAGACCAATAGCAGTTTAGACTTCAAGGCCTTGCACGTGCCTTGACTGTACACTGTTCTTGTTGTTGGGCGGAGACTATACTCAGCCTGCCAGCACGGAGTGTGCGCTTATTGCTCATGCGGACACTGAAGTTCCTCAGTGCAGCGACCGAGGTACAGTGCCGGATCAATACCACTGGCTGTACAGTTACTGATGGCGACTGCGAGGGGGGATTTTTCAGTCTTTGCGACAGCTATAGTATATTATAGCGTTGCTCCTCCTCCCAATGCGGTTAGCGCCGCCAGCCAGCTAACTAAATTGGCGTTTGGGGAAGCCTTGGAATAGCTACGCTAGTATTTCGTATCAAGTTCATCCATCTCTGTCGGCCTATATAAGGACCCGGCTTCTAATTAGCTGCTCTAATACTTTTTCATCTATACTCCCAGTCGCGGCCCTCACACGCAGCTCATACAGGCGTAAGTGACCGAAATTTAATTTATTTTGGGTTTGTGTCAAAATATTTGATTGAATTCTATTGATTTTTTGGATTTGAGTAGTTGAGTATTTATGAGTGAGGCTCACTGTCCCTCGGTTTGAGTACCGCATGTAGAGTTACCTCTCAGTTTGAGTATCGCATGAAGAGTTACCTCTCGGTTTGAGTATCGCATGTAGAGTTACCTCTCGGTTTGAGTACCGCATGTAGAGTTACCTCTCAGTTTGAGTATCGCATGAAGAGTTACCTCTCGGTTTGAGTATCGCATGTAGAGTTACCTCTCGGTTTGAGTACCGCATGTAGAGTTACCTCTCGGTTTGAGTATCGCATGAAGAGTTACCTCTCGGTTTGAGTATCGCATGTAGAGTTACCTCTCGGTTTGAGTATCGCATGTAGAGTTACCTCTCGGTTTGAGTACCGCATGTAGAGTTACCTCTCGGTTTGAGTATCGCATGAAGAGTTACCTCTCGGTTTGAGTATCGCATGTAGAGTTACCTCTCGGTTTGAGTATCGCATGAAGAGTTACCTCTCAGTTTGAGTATCGCATGTAGAGTTACCTCTCGGTTTGAGTACCGCATGTAGAGTTACCTCTCGGTTTGAGTATCGCATGAAGAGTTACCTCTCGGTTTGAGTATCGCATGTAGAGTTACCTCTCGGTTTGAGTGCCACATGTAGAGTTACCTCTCGGTTTGAGTATCGCATGTAGAGTTACCTCTCGGTTTGAGTACCGCATGTAGAGTTACCTCTCGGTTTGAGTATCGCATGTAGAGTTACCTCTCGGTTTGAGTACCGCATGTAGAGTTACCTCTCGGTTTGAGTATCGCATGAAGAGTTACCTCTCGGTTTGAGTATCGCATGTAGAGTTACCTCTCGGTTTGAGTGCCACATGTAGAGTTACCTCTCGGTTTGAGTATCGCATGTAGAGTTACCTCTCGGTTTGAGTATCGCATGAAGAGTTACCTCTCGGTTTGAGTATCGCATGTAGAGTTACCTCTCGGTTTGAGTATCGCATGAAGAGTTACCTCTCAGTTTGAGTATCGCATGTAGAGTTACCTCTCGGTTTGAGTACCGCATGTAGAGTTACCTCTCGGTTTGAGTATCGCATGAAGAGTTACCTCTCGGTTTGAGTATCGCATGTAGAGTTACCTCTCGGTTTGAGTGCCACATGTAGAGTTACCTCTCGGTTTGAGTATCGCATGAAGAGTTACCTCTCGGTTTGAGTATCGCATGTAGAGTTACCTCTCGGTTTGAGTGCCACATGTAGAGTTACCTCTCGGTTTGAGTGCCACATGTAGAGTTACCTCTCGGTTTGAGTATCGCATGTAGAGTTACCTCTCGGTTTGAGTACCGCATGTAGAGTTACCTCTCGGTTTGAGTATCGCATGTAGAGTTACCTCTCGGTTTGAGTACCGCATGTAGAGTTACCTCTCGGTTTGAGTATCGCATGAAGAGTTACCTCTCGGTTTGAGTATCGCATGTAGAGTTACCTCTCGGTTTGAGTATCGCATGAAGAGTTACCTCTCAGTTTGAGTATCGCATGTAGAGTTACCTCTCGGTTTGAGTACCGCATGTAGAGTTACCTCTCGGTTTGAGTATCGCATGAAGAGTTACCTCTCGGTTTGAGTATCGCATGTAGAGTTACCTCTCGGTTTGAGTGCCACATGTAGAGTTACCTCTCGGTTTGAGTATCGCATGTAGAGTTACCTCTCGGTTTGAGTACCGCATGTAGAGTTACCTCTCGGTTTGAGTATCGCATGTAGAGTTACCTCTCGGTTTGAGTACCGCATGTAGAGTTACCTCTCGTTTGAGTATCGCATGAAGAGTTACCTCTCGGTTTGAGTATCGCATGTAGAGTTACCTCTCGGTTTGAGTGCCACATGTAGAGTTACCTCTCGGTTTGAGTATCGCATGAAGAGTTACCTCTCGGTTTGAGTATCGCATGTAGAGTTACCTCTCGGTTTGAGTATCGCATGAAGAGTTACCTCTCGGTTTGAGTACCGCATGTAGAGTTACCTCTCGGTTTGAGTATCATGTGGGCACTTGACATCTCACTTTTATTATCACATCGCCTTCCACCTGGTACTTTCCAATATGCAGACCAAAGCCAGGATGGAGCAGTTCATCAAGGAGATCCTGGACTCGCACAATGCTTACCGGAAGCGGCACCAGGCGCCGGCTCTGCGACTCAGCCAGGACCTGACCGAGTCCGCCCAGAGCTGGGCTGAGCATATTGCCGGCAACGACAAGCTCGAGCACGATACCCAGTGCCAGAAGGACAAAATTGGCGAGAATGTGGCCATGAAGTACAGCTCCGTACACAGCGACTTTCCGGGTTAGTTAACCTGCGCTGATAGCTACTAACAATAGTAGAGTGTGTGCTAGATTCATATGACTTTCTATGCGAGCAAATGTTACCATTCTCAGGCAACCTGTTTACCGACTATTGGTACCGAGAAATTGAGGACTACAATTTTGAGGGGAATGTCGAGGACCAGATTCAGTGCGGTGAGTGCTCGGAGGCTGGGAGGGAGGATCTGGGAGGGCGGCAGCGGCCCAGCAACTGAGGATCTGGGAGGGCGGCAGAGGCCCAGCAACTGAGGATCTGGTAGGCTGGCCCAACAACTAAGAATCTGGGAGGCTGGCCCAGAAACTGAGGATCTGGGATGTTGGCGGTGGTCCAGAAACTGAGGATCTGGGATGTTGGCGGTGGTCCAGAAACTGAGGATCTGGGATGTTGGCGGTGGTCCAAAAACTGAGGATCTGGGATGTTGGCGGTGGTCCAGAAACTGAGGATCTGGGATGTTGGCGGTAGTCCAGAAACTGAGGATCTGGGATGTTGGCGGTGGTCCAGAAACTGAGGATCTGGGATGTTGGCGGTGGTCAAGAAACTGAGGATCTGGGATGTTGGCGGTGGTCCAGAAACTGAGGATCTGGGATGTTGGCGGTGGTCCAGAAACTGAGGATCTGGGAGGTTGGCGGTGGTCCAGAAACTGAGGATCTGGGATGTTGGCGGTGGTCCAGAAACTGAGGATCTGGGATGTTGGCGGTGGTCAAGAAACTGAGGATCTGGGATGTTGGCGGTGGTCCAAAAACTGAGGATCTGGGATGTTGGCGGTGGTCAAGAAACTGAGGATATGGGATGTTGGCGGTGGTACAAAAACTGAGGATCTGGTATGTTGGCGGTGGTCCAGAAACTGAGGATCTGGGAGGTTGGCGGTGGGATGGTGTCACATTTAATCACAACCGGCTGCTCTCCATTCTTACGACAGGCCACTTCACCCAGGTGGTGTGGAAAGCCTCAGAGGAGGTCGGCTTTGGCCGGGCCGTGTCCAAATCTGGCCGAGTGTACGTGGTTAGCCGCTACCGGCCGGCCGGAAATTACATGGGCGAGTTCGGCAAGAACGTCCTGCCGCCGGCTGATGGCAAGATCGTGCTGCCCGAGACGGAACAGGGTTAGTGCGGTCAGCCTGTTGGCTGTCAGCAGTGAACCAGCATTGTTCCCCTCTCAGCATCCCCTATACTCTCTCAGCATCCCCTATCCCCTCTCAGCATCCCCTATCCCCTCTCAGCATCCCCTATCCTCTCTTAGCATCCCCTATCCCCTCTTAGCATCCCCTATCCCCTCTCAGCATCCCCTATCCCCTCTCAGCATCCCCTATCCCCTCTCAGCATCCCCTATCCCCTCTCAGCATCCCCTATCCCCTCTCAGCATCCCCTTTCCCCTCTCAGCATCCCCTATCCCCTCTTAGCATCCCCTATCCCCTCTCAGCATCCCCTTTCCCCTCTCAGCATCCCCTATCCCCTCTTAGCATCCCCTATCCCCTCTCAGCATCCCCTATCCCCTCTCAGCATCCCCTATCCCCTCTCAGCATCCCCTATCCCCTCTCAGCATCCCCTATCCCCTCTCAGCATCCCCTATCCCCTCTTAGCATCCCCTATCCCCTCTCAGCATCCCCTATCCCTCTCAGCATCCCCTATCCCCTCTCAGCATCCCCTATCCTCTCTCAGCATCCCCTATCCCCTCTCAGCATCCCCTATCCCCTCTCAGCATCCCCTATCCCCTCTCAGCATCCCCTATCCCCTCTCAGCATCCCCTATCCCCTCTTAGCATCCCCTATCCCCTCTCAGCATCCCCTATCCCCTCTCAGCATCCTTCAGCCTCTCAACATCTCACTATTTAGACGAAACACTGCGCAGCCCGAAAATCCAACTGAATTCCCCGAGCAGGAAAAACTGCTCCAATGCCCGGCGCCAAGCTGGAGGCTGTGATTGGGCCCAATGACCCTGCCGATCAGCTGGTGGGCACCCGGATGTCTACAAAGACTTCCGGAAACAAAAAGACAGTGGTGCACACGGAGACCTATCGCACTCCAGAGGGCAACACCTACACTAAGGAGCGAGAGACAACCAGCACTGTGCAAGATGAATAAAGGCAATTTGGCAACCATACTGATTCAAGAGTATTTGTCATTTAAATTGGCGCCGAAAATTTGTTAGAAGTTAACCAGCTTATTTGGGCATGGGCGATGCTGACTATTATATTGGATAAAATTTCCTACATAAAATTACTTTACTATAGTATACGAGCTAGCAACCGCTTTTACTGCCTTGCTTTTTACCTAGATATTTTTCGTAGCCAAAATATTGATTATGGCTTAGTCTACATTAGTGAATTGGCCTTTCAATAGAGTTAGGATTTTTACCATAAACTGTTAAAATACGTATAGGATTCATTTAGTGTGTATCTAAGGTGTGGTTAGAGTTTAAGTTAGGGTTTAGGTTAAGGTTTAGGTTAGGGTTTAGGTTAGGGTTTAGGTTAGGGTTTATGCTAGGGTTTATGCTAGGGTTTAGGTTAGGGTTTATGCTAGGGTTTATGCTAGGGTTTAGGTTAGGGTTTAGGTTTAGGTTAGGGTTTAGGTTTAGGTTAGGGTTTAGGTTTAGGTTAGGGTTTAGGTTCAGGTTAGGGTTTAGGTTTAGATAAGGGTTTAGGTTTAGGTTAGGGTTTAGGTTTAGATAAGGGTTTAGGTTTAGGTTAGGGTTTAGGTTTAGATAAGGGTTTAGGTTTAGATAAGGGTTTAGGTTTAGGTTAGGCTTTAGGTTAGGATTGGGGTCGGCAGTGTGGCTGACAGTAAATTGCCGCAGACCCATATTTTAATTTTGTGTCTATCAATAGTTTAGGTTTTTTCAAATTTGATTTATTTTATTTTATTCTAACTGCACGAATATAATCCCTTATTTATATGTGCTTTATTAGTGGCCTTGCTTTGATGGTGTACCTTTCAGTAATTAAGTTTCTATGAGGTGTGAAATCTACTAATTTTACAACTCTTATTCCCACGCAGATATGGCAACGATTAGGATTTCCGATATTCGCAACGAATCGCTTACCAACTGACTCTGCCAAGTTTTTCCACTCGTTTATCTCTATTATTGCTCCGATGTAAAAACTGTTTATCACCGACAAACATTTTTTTGCCAAAGACACATTTTTGCGTTCCAGCTAAATAGAACTGCAAGTAGTCTTTTGATTGATAGTTAATATTTTAAATCTGCAAGCTCAGCAATTAGTTGCAAAAAATAAATATGACAGTCACAAGTTTATTGCTTAGTGGCTGGCTATCTTAAAACTGTGAATTATCATGGCATGTGAGCAGTTGTGTTATTGATCTTATTGGCCTTAGCACTAGCAATTTAAATTTTTATTATACACTAATTTCCGGAGCACGAGACTTTCCTACAGCCGAGTTTCCTGTGAAATATTCCCCAGGAGGGTTTCCCCACATGAGGCTTTCTTCGTAGGAGGGTTTCCCCGCAGGGAGGGTTTCCTCGCAGGGAGGGTTTCCCTGCAGCAGGGTTTCCCCGCATGGAGGGTTTCCCCGCAGGGAGGGTTTCTCGGCAGAGAGGGTTTCCCCCAGGGAGGGTTTCCCCGCAGGGAGGGTTTCTCGGCAGGGAGGGTTTTTTGGCAGGGAGGGTTTCTCGGCAGGGAGGGTTTCTCGGCAGGGAGGGTTTCTCGGCAGGGAGGGTTTCTCGGCAGGGAGGGTTTCTCGGCAGGGAGGGTTTCTCGGCAGGGAGGGTTTCTCGGCAGGGAGGGTTTCTCGGCAGGGAGGGTTTCTCGGCAGGGAGGGTTTCTCGGCAGGGAGGGTTTCTCGGCAGGGAGGGTTTCTCGGCAGGGAGGGTTGCACAGGGGTTTCCGCAGGAATATTTTCTTTATTTGCCTGCGATTTGGACCAAACACGCATTGGTTTAAAAGCTTAAACGTTGAAAACAAATTAATCTCAATGAACTGAATCTTCAACATCAAACTTCAAAACCTTTGCCCATCGCCGTCCTTTCGCTGTCGGCGACCCCTGTTGCCAAACAAATTCAGAAAATTCTCAGTTCACCTGAAAAAATCAATTCCTGCAATCTCAGCAATTTTACCTGCAGTATTCGCGGTTGAGCCAGCTGAAACTCTGCGAGCAAAGTCAAGCAAACAAAGGGTTGGATTGTCACAATGTAAAATTCAACAGAAACTTTCTGGCGCCGTGTTCAGAGCGCTATGGAATCGGCAAGCAGAAAAGCGGTGTTCAAGTCAGCTGACCATCGATCCCCGAGCAAACACCGGCAGTAGCCATGAGCATCAATTTGCGCACCTGCTGGTTGCCAACAAATTCTGTTGCCAAATGTTTGAACGCCGAGTTGCCAGGTGGTCAAGCAGTCCAGGTGCATAAAAAGCACCCCTGGCCAGCGACCAGAGTCCATCAAGTCCACTCGATTTCTTACTGCCGGACATCCAGACTCTCTGACTCAAGATGAAGCTGCTGCTGCTGCTCACCGCCCTTGTGGCCACCGCCCTGGCCTGCGAGAACCCGCCCAGAGAGGGAGCCATCGGAGTGGCCGGTCTCGGCTACCACAACGGCACCTACCTCAAGCTGCTGGGAGGCATCGCCGGCTCCAAGGAGAAGAAGAAGGTGGCCGCCTACTTCAAGGTGAAGTCCCAGAACTACTCCGGACACCACTACACCATGTTCGACTTCGAGGCCGGCGTCGGCTACTACGCCTGGGGCACCAGCGCCGCCAACGCCCGGTGCGTGAAGATCCCCGTGAGCCACGCCAAGTACTTCCTCACCCTGTGCCCCAAGATGTGGCCGAACAACCGCGTGGTGGCCCGGTCCACCGTCACCAGCCGCAAGGTGCCCATCAGCGTGCACTGCGGCCGCATGACCAAGGGCGACCTCTCCATCAAGCTGGGCGGCGTCATCGATGACCGCTGCGTGCCGATCCTCATCAAGAAGAAGTACAGGAAGAACGGCCAGTGCTCCGGCGGTATTCTCTTCTTCTTCGGCTTCCACCAGCCCAAGGACAAGTACTTCGAGCTGCCCGAGCTGTGCGCCAGCGCCAAGTTCTACAAGCCGAAGCGCGGAGAGGGCAGAAAGCCGTGCAGCGAGAAGACCAAGGGCCTGCCGACCCCCGACAGCTAAACTGCTGGACTGACCTTGGACTGGGGATTTTCCACTGCAGCAATGCTGAGTACCGGCGTATGGCTGGTTAAATAGCAGAAATACACGAGACCTGCTGCTGCAGCTGCGAACCGCATTTGCACCATCGTGTTGCCTGAGTTGTCTTTGCCTCATTTTGCTCAACTGTGCTGGATATCATATGGCAGTGTTTTGGGATTGCTTGAATCTGACAGAGCATAGTCGAAAAGTTTTACTGCTAAAAATTTCTTCTACATATCCCTGATGTACATTTCCGACCGACAAGTTGATTTCAAAGCCTTTTCAAAGCAAACTGGATCGCTGTCTCTCTCTTTCGGTCTTCTTCTGCGTATGAAAGGTCTAGCACATGTCCTCTTACATGTAGTACAGATAATTCTTTTCGAGCGAAGCGGTTGGGATCATATGTAGGTCTGGCCATAGACACTTTGGCTCTGACTGAATTCAAAAGGTTCTGTTAAATAGAAAAGGGAGTGTCTTAATTGAATCTCTGCAAGCCTTGCAGGTGCAGCACAGACATGTCACTCAGCAGCATACATAATCTGTGTTGCATTTTGCTTGCAGAAAATTAATCGAGGCAAACAAACACCCTTACGTCTGAATCAGTGTCTGAATTGGTGTGTCCGCTGTTTGAATAAAAAGGGAGTTTGTTCAAAAAGGAGGTAAAAAGGTGTACACAAAGGCATCGTAGTGCAGTCTTCAATTGTATTGTCCATGCAAAAACTTGTCAAGGTCTCGACTGTGGCGCATCGACAAATGCAGTCAATACAGAACCACGTTGATGGTCGTTTAAACTAATCTCGGATAAATAGCTCTAATTTATGATTACTACCGTAGATACTCTGTTGAGACTGTTTACAGGTAGATGCGACCATTTGATTAGAACCATAGCTGTGTAGTGTGTTAAAAACTTATATAGAATTTACGTGTAATAAAAGTACTTTTAAGCTTTTTTAAGGCTTTAAATTCCCTAAAAAGTTCTAGAAAACAGTGAAACACGACTGTTTCATATTAGTCTATGGTATTCACCCAGACAGTCCATGCAGACGGAAGGACTAACTTGTTCCTTTTTGTTTGATCTATTTCATTAACACCTGCCGTTTAGTCCAGGAAACATCTATAGAGAATATTTAGTATACGTTTTTGCTTCCAATGTGGTTTTTACTGCGTCCAATTTGGTGCGTCGCAATTAAGTGCTCAGCAGAGTTCATGTTTACCATAGACAAAGAACTGAAATCACCATTTGGTTCATTTCATGAACTTTAAACTTCAAACCAACAGTCAGGTATGCATTCACTGTCCTCTCTCTGTCCCTGCACCAGACTATAATTCTAGCGCATGGTCCTCTCTGCTGCGCTATTCTTTACAGCTATACCTTCCAGCTGTACATATGTAGCTCCAGCTGTAGTTAAAACTAGATTGATTCCGGTGTCTGTGGCTTTTTGTGATTTGTCTAGATGTACGAGTATTCTAAAATCTCTGTTACGCTGCTACGTCAACGGCCACACACCCATTGAAATGAAAAAAGCCATGCAACTGGCCGAAATATCTCAACCACCATTACATGTAGACATACGAGCGTATCCTTAGACATGCGGCTCCGGGATTTATAAACAAGAATCGCCTGATACGAGGAGATGAGCCTCGGAGATTTTTTACGGCTCATCTCCTCGTATTAGGCGATTCTTTGAATGTAATCCACGGCCTGTGCGACTCGAATATAATGAGTTATCTCCGCTTTCCATGTCTGGCGCGGCTGTCTATGGTGCAAACCCTCTTCGGATTCCAAGGGTGCCTAGTAGAATAGGCGCGATTGTTATATCGCTGAGACTGAGGCTTACGATGGTCTCAAGGCGAGCTCGAGTCACGGCCGAGTCGGCATAGTCGAGTCATAAAATCCAGATTTAGATTAGCTTTGGTTGAAGCTAATTGATCAAACTGTTATTTGCTATTATCTTAATTATTTGCTATTTTTGTACGAGCTATTAAATACATGTTTGCCTTCTGAAGACACTTTTGCTTTACGTTACTTAAATTTACGAAATGGTGCATCATATATGCCAACAAGCCTGCATTATCTATATAATGGTCCTGACAGCAAGCCCATTTTCTAGATAATGGTCCAGTGATACTTGAGTGTGGTCATAGACAAGCCCATTCCCGAAAAATGTGGACCATTATAATACGAGCTTTTAATTTTGGCGTAAGTGGGGTTTACAGTAGTTTAATAGGTTAGTCTTTGGTTTTTTGGTCGGTAGATTTAATCAGCACCGAATTTAAACCTATAGAATTTTTTCTCTATCTCGCTAAAATAGTCTATAGCCTAATCCGAGTCAACACATATCTCCAAGAACCAAAGCTCCACCTTGTTAGTGTAGCGAAAAAGCCCTTTGGTGAAAAGCCTCGTTCTTCTGCTAAAGTAATATTACATGTAATTCATATAATTTAATTCAATTTCAAATTCATGTAATTCTACTTCACCAGATCTGGGAGCAGCCAAAGTTCTAAGCACTGTTGGGAGCTGTTATAGCTGGTATTTGAGGATTGAAGAAGCAAATGAAATCAGTCTCAATCCCCAGGCAATAATTTTCCAGTCTTTTTGGATATTCTATCGTATAATATTCTGTAAAGAAGCTTGCTAAAATATGATAAATATCTATGCTACTGTATCTCTCCAAGTAATGTCTTTAATTAAAAAGTTTATTTTATCACAGCGAAAACTTAAAATGATGTGAAGGAATGGATTCAAAAAACTAGAAGACACCGATTTTTCTTAGAACTGCGCTTTAAAGTTTCGTTGTCCTATCCTATCGCTTACCGCTATCGGTTGATTGACGTTTGTTTATTATTACTGGTAAGCCTAATCCTGATAACATTAACCTGCTTCACACAAGCTTAGGCCTATAGAGATCGCTCACTGAAGTTTAGGCTTACGAGTATTATCCTTTTAGAAACATGACTAAATTGGTATGACTGGTTAGAATGTAAATGTAACAATCGATAGGTCCATTTTTATTTAAAGCTTTCACTCACTCACTAGTAGGATTTTAATAATCAAGAATTAGGCCTAACGCCTAACATGCAAAGAACACATGCAAACACCCACCTCAGTTGCGACTTGCCCAAGAACAAAACCGAGATAAGATTGATTTGTTGATTGATTGATTGATTGAAATGTAAATTGATTTTAAATTAATAATAGAATGTTTGTTACTGTATATTATACTGTATAAGTGGTCAGCAAAAAATCTTAATAATAGACAGTAG
This sequence comes from Macrostomum lignano, assembly GCA_002269645.1. NCBI lineage: Eukaryota > Metazoa > Platyhelminthes > Macrostomidae > Macrostomum > Macrostomum lignano. The sequence continues at coordinate 81,860 of NIVC01002949.1, forward strand.
ACCATTTAATACTAGGGCCTAATACTATTAGTTAATACACTTATGGTAGACAATGGATGGGTGCAGCCGAAATCGTCATATTCAAAATCGTCATATGATGATGACAACTTGAACAAATCTCGAAGACTTAAACATTTAAATATGACAACTTTGACCAAAGGCAAGGGTGTATTAATTTTGGATTTTTCTACCTTCAGGCAAAAATCCCTTGCATATGCACCTGTAATTTTTATATTAACTGTGTCAATTAATGCTGATTCACCCCTGATTGCTACATCAGCAATCAGGGTCGGCATTGCGTTCACGCGAATTAATCTGGAGAAATCACGCAGACGAATCACAATGTAATTTTCTTTCTCCTGCTTACTCCAACAGCCGGGTTCTCAAGTCTAATAAATCTAATAAAACTATAAAATAAAACTAACAAGTCTAAAGTGCGCAAAACTAATAAATAAATTTGAACTAAACTGTCAAATGCAAAAGGAAAAAGACAAGAAAAAGAAAAAGGAAAAGGGGGTTGAAAATTAGGCGGCACATCAAGGCAGTATAAATATTAAAAAAAGGAGGTTACAATCAACGGGTGGAGGTGCCGCTGGACACACTACTGGACCAAAAATCCCATGCGTGGAGACTATCAATGGAATGGCTCACAAACATGCAAGCAACAAAATTAAAACAAAAGTTTTGACCAAGACCTACTTTTCCAACCAAAGGAAGAACAGAACAATTTCTGGAATCTCCAGTCAACGGAAATGTGACAAAAATTGAACAATGAGCGGACAAAAATTAAACGTTTGTAGCAGTTTTCCTTTTAAATGAGTTATTAAAGTAATGGTTATTAGTTCAAATATCAATTAAGTGGCACCCGACTGCCATACATGACTACTGAGAATACACTGTAAATTGTTTTAATTTGTTGGCAAACAAGAACACACTGCCACCATGAGCTAAGATCCTTTCGCAGCCAATGCAACACAATATGAGGATTTAGTGAATGCAGCATTGTCCAATACTGAGATGATGATGATTTAGATAATTTAGTTGTTTTTCTCGTAAGCCGCAGATGACGATCTCAAATATGACGACTTCGGCTGGAACCCAATGGATGACATATATGACTTATCAATGCATTGCATATAGGACCTTTAAGTTTAAGTGGCAATGATACTATGACTAAAAGGCCAAGTTTTGTTTTAAAAGTTATATAATTACCTTTATAATGTTATATTATTGCTACAGTTTAAAAAATTGGCTACCTTCTAATAGCTAAGCTAGGCCCCACTGTTACTTTTGGCCTTATCTTTATGTTTTATTAAATCTACAAAGATTCATTGCTATCATAATCATACATGCCTAACTTCAAAGTTTCACCTAGTCTTAGCTGTGTGACTTACTTTTTTGACCAAAAATGCAACTTAATTACCTATCAAAGAACCTTAAAGCAAAGATTAACATAAATTTAAGTAAATAGAAAGATTAATAATAATTTTATTGCAAAGGCTAAATCAAATGTTTTGTTATCTAAGTAGTACTATGCATGTATTTTTTGGTCAGTAACTTGCAACTTACCTTGGCTAGACCTTTTGCCACCTAGTCAAATTGGTTAGGTTAGCTGGTTGTTAAGCATAGGGCCTATATGATTGCTATTGATAATTTTTTAGATATATAAATAAATTAGCTAGGCTATCTTGTAGCATTTTGCATAAATCTTTCTTGTTTAAAATTTTATTTAAATAATCTAAAAAGCTTACTAGAGAACTATTAAAGCATTCAAACAGAAGAACAGAATTCACCATCTCAGTATATTATAACATTATAAATATATTATAATTTAGCCTATTTTTGTTCCCAGGTTAGTTGATAAGGTACCCACTATCTAATAGGCTAAAATCTTGCTTAGATAAAGCTAAACCATAGCTAGCCTTTGTAAGCCTAGTTGGGAAAGTGGCTTAGCACATGTTGAAAAAATTTAAGAGGATAATGTTTATAGTCTCACATTAGTATTTAGTCTATTACATTAAAATAACTATATAGTATGATATAACCCTTGACTATAATTGATAATTAGTATAAAACAGTCTAGTGCATAGCATAAACTCAATTTTATAGAGCCTAAAGAATTGTTCTAATGCATATTTTAATTTTTAACTTTAAAAAATGCTAGCTGGTATCCTAAATTTGGACTCAGGGTACCAAATTGCTCTATTATTTTGATTTTTGGAAACAATATATTGAATTCTATATATCACAACTTGGGAAAATAGGTTAAATATACTATCAAGCATTTTTATATAGTACTGACTATATAAAAGTTGTATTAGCAAAAAGTTATATAACCACTTATGGCAAGATCATGTCTATCATATTTCTGGGTATATCTTTAATAAAAACATTTCAAAAATTGATTTGAGTATACATTATGTTTTTATAAGTCAAAGTTGTGAATCTATATTCATCTAAATATAGAGCATACTGTTTTAAAGTATGGTCTCATTAATGTTATACAAGCATATGCAGTGCAAAGCAAAAGCTTGATCTGTCTGTCATTTGTTGATATTTTTGGCAGAAACTCAGACAATTCAAATGGATTATTTAACTTAGACTCTATTCACTGTACCAAACTTGCAGTAGCCAGCAGCTAAGGGGCTAATGGACGCATTCTCAGTTGACCTGGATGCCGCCCTGGACCAGCTTGAGGCTGAAATGGCTGGAGCCAATCAACAGCCTATGCAATCAATGCTACTAGATAGTAGTACAAGCCGCGAATTGTCTTCTGATGCATCAAAGTTTCCGACTGCTTCCAGTTCAAATTCTGCTAGCGCAGCCAATGGAGACTGCAATGGACAGGCCCACAGTGCAACCAGTGTCACCATAGTTTACGCCCAGCAACCAACAGGTAAATTTTCTTGTGGGCTTAAGAGCTCTTTGTTTGTCAGTGTAGCGGAAAGATGGTTTCCATCCTTTTTACAGCGTAGCTTAAGCGGTGGAAGCCTTTGTATGCACAGTGCAATATTCTCAATCCTTTTTGCCATCTTATTTTCAGCCTTGCCAAACAGCAGTGACAATAGTGTACAGCAATGGCAACCTGAACTTAGATGGCCTCAAGCCGTGCATTCGCAGTCTAATACATTCGACAGTTTTTTAGTGGACTCAGCACCGGTTAGTGAGCCTGTGGATTCAGCACCAGTCAGTGAGCCTGTGGACTCAGCACCGGTCAGTGAGCCTGTGGATTCAGCACCAGTCAGTGAGCCTGTGGATTCAGCACCGGTCAGTGAGTCTGTGGATTCAGCACCGGTCAGTGAGTCTGTGGATTCAGCACCGGTCAGTGAGCATGTGGGTGTGGATTCAGCACCGGTCAGTGAGTCTGTGGATTCAGCACCAGTCAGTGAGCCTGTGGATTCAGCACCAGTCAGTGAGCCTGTGGATTCAGCACCAGTCAGTGAGCCTGTGGATTCAGCACCAGTCAGTGAGCCTGTAGAGTCAGCACCGGTCAGTGAGCCTGTGGATTCAGCACCGGTCAGTGAGCATGTGGGTGTGGATTCAGCACCGGTCAGTGAGCCTGTGGACTCAGCACCAGTCAGTGAGTCTGTGGATTCAGTACCGGTCAGTGAGCCTGTGGATTCAGCACCGGTCAGTGAGCATGTGGGTGTGGATTCAGCACCGGTCAGTGAGCATGTGGGTGTGGATTCAGCACCAGTCAGTGAGCCTGTGGATTCAGCACCGGTCAGTGAGCCTGTGGATTCAGCACCAGTCAGTGAGCCTGTGGATTCAGCACCAGTCAGTGAGCCTGTGGATTCAGCACCAGTCAGTGAGCCTGTGGATTCAGCACCAGTCAGTGAGCATGTGGATGTGGATTCAGCACCGGTCAGTGAGCCTGTGGACTCAGCACCAGTCAGTGAGCATGTGGATTCAGCACCGGTCATTGAGCGTGTGGATGTGGACTCAGCACCGGTCAGTGAGTCTGTGGGCTTAGCACCGGTCAGTGCTCTAACCAGTGACATAGCTCCAGTGGATTCAGCACCGGTCAGTGCTCCTGCCTATTCAGCACCGGTCAGTGCTCCTGCCTATTCAGCACCGGTCAGTGCTCCTGCCTATTCAGCACCGGTCAGTGCTCCTGCTTATTCAGCACCGGTCAGTGCTCCTGCCTATTCAGCACCGGTCAGTGCTCCTGCCTATTCAGCACCGGTCAGTGCTCCTGCCTATTCAGCACCGGTCAGTGCTCCTGCCTATTCAGCACCGGTCAGTGCTCCTGCCTATTCAGCACCGGTCAGTGCTCCTGCCTATTCAGCACCGGTCAGTGCTCCTGCTTATTCAGCACCGGTCAGTGCTCCTGCCTATTCAGCACCGGTCAGTGCTCCTGCCTATTCAGCACCGGTCAGTGCTCCTGCCTATTCAGCACCGGTCAGTGCTCCTGCCTATTCAGCACCGGTCAGTGCTCCTGCTTATTCAGCACCAGTCAGTGCTCCTGCCTATTCAGCACCGGTCAGTGCTCCTGCCTATTCAGCACCGGTCAGTCTTGCGAATTCAACAGCCGTCAATGCCTTATTGAGTGCTCCAATGGATTCCTCACTGCTCAGTGATCCTGTGTCTACATCAGTGCCAAATGCTTCAGCCGGCGCACCTGCCGAGGAAGAATCAGCATTAAACAATAATTTGGCAGCCCCAGCGAATACCAGCAAGGCAATTAATAACCTGGCGAACTCTGCAGCTGTTGCCAGTCCTTCCACCAGTGCTTCTAACAGTCTGGCTGAAGCATCGTCGAATCCAACTTCGCTAGTGTCTTCTATTCGATTTGCCGACCTGGCCAAGGGCCTGCCGGAGCTCACCGAGGCCGATCTTGAGCTGATACTCGAGCAGGAGCCTGCGCAACCTACTCAGCAATCAGCAGTTCTGCAGTCTCAATGGTCTATATCTAACTACCAAGACTACGCGGAACAAGACGAGCAGACTAGCAGCTTCAATCCAATGTACGGTCTAGTTGGCGGCGCCGGTTGCTTAGCAACTGAGGCCGCCGTTTCGTCGTCTCAAATTGCCGATTCGAACCCCGGCACTGTTGTCGGCGGAGGCGGTTTGAACCCGATGTACAGTCTGCAGGAGGAGCGGCAGCAGCCGGCCAGTCTGGGCGCCACTGGCGGCGGTGTGACGTCGCCTCCCAGTCCGCCGCCGCCGCCGCAGCAGCTGACGGACGCCGCGGAGTCGGACGCGGAGGCCGAGCTGCAGACTGACTTGCCGTCTCAGAATGACGTCGCGGAGGACGTCGCGGAATCCGAGACTCCGCCGCAGCAGCAGCCGCTTGGCTCGGTAAAGCCGGCTTGGATTCCCGACAGCGAAGCGCCAGTTTGCATGCAGTGCGAAGCTCGCTTCACCGTGCTGCGCCGGCGGCACCACTGCCGCGCCTGCGGCCGCGTGTTCTGCGCTAACTGCGCTGCCTACACTGCCAGGCTGGCCTTCTTAGACAACGACAAGGCGCGAGTGTGCGCCGTCTGCTACCAGGAGCTGATCAGGCTGGAGTCCAATCCGGAGGCTCGGTCCGTCAGTCAGCAGCCGCCAGTCAGTGTGCTGAAGTCGACGAGGTCGCAGGGTGAGACCAAAATACTTTGGCCTGTTTTTAATATGGACGAAAGTTTTTCTATCAGATGCTTGATTTTTAGATAAGGCTCAGTTGCTTCCAAGGAAACGCCTGATTTCCTAAACAAGGCTGTCTCCTAGAAAATGATTGTTTAGAAAGGGTTGGCTGTTTCCTAGAAAATTGTTAATTGAAGAGGCTTAGCTGTTTCCTAGACTACGATTGATTGAAAACGCTTGGCTATTTCCTAGAAAACGTTTGCTTTCCTAAACAAGGCTTGGTTGTCTCTTAGAAAATGGTTAATTGGAAGGCTTGTCTGTTTCCTAGAAAATGGTAAATGGAAGAGGCTTGGCTGTTTCCTAGAAAATGGTTATTGGAAGAGGCTTGGCAGTTTCCTAGAAATGGTTATTGGAAGAGGCTTGGCTGTTTCCTAGAAAATGGTAAATGGAAGAGGCTTGGCTGTTTCCTAGAAAATGGTTATTGGAAGAGGCTTGGCTGTTTCCTAGAAATGGTTATTGGAAGAGGCTTGGCTGTTTCCTATAAAATGGTTATTGGAAGAGGCTAGGCTGTTTCCTAGAAATGTTTATTGGAAGAGGCTAGGCTGTTTCCTAGAAATAGTTAACAGAAAAGGCTAGGCTTTTTCCTAGAAATGGTTAACAGAAGAGGCTTGGTTGTTTCCAAGAAATGGTTATTTGAAGAGGCTTGGCTGTTTCCTAGAAATGGTTAACAGAAGAGGCTTGGCTGTTTCCTAGAAATGGTTAACAGAAGAGGCTTGGCTGTTTCCTAGAAATAATTAACAGAAGAGGCTTGGTTGTTTCCTAGAAATGGTTATTTGAAGAGGCTTGGCTGTTTCCTAGAAATGGTTATTGGAAGAGGCTTGGCTGTTTCCTAGAAATGGTTATTGGAAGAGGCTTGGCTGTTTCCTAGAAATGGTTATTGGAAGAGGCTTGGCTGTTTCCTAGAAATGGTTAATTGAAAAGGCTTGATTGTTTTCTAGAAAACGATTGATTGAAAACGCTTTGTTTTTCCTAGAAATCAGTTGATTGACAATGCTTAGTTGTTTCCTAGAAAATGGTTGATCGACAATGCTGATTTCCCAGACAAGATCACAGATAGTTCACTCTTGTTTAGATTTTTGCAACTACTCTTTGGTTAGTAGCGTGAACGAACATGGATGCGTCAAACAGCAGTGCCTTGCGACAAAATTAATTTTTGGAGCAACTAGCAATTTTTTCTTGCCATGCGCACGCTGACGCTCACCCAAAGAGTAGACACTTTTTTAAGCCATAGACTATAATACAAAAATGGCTTAACTCAATGCAGAGTGAAATATCTAGTGTTTTATTATCTGTGGACAAGATTTAGTTGCTTCCTAGAAAAAGATTCTTTTTCTTTGGTTTCTTTAAAAGTTTTTTAACCTAGTTTTTGTTTTATTTTTGTTAAGGCATGCTTTTTTCTATACAATCAGAGTCAAAGCACATTACTCTTCTATATATGAAGTTCTCATGTACATAATTAACCCGCAAAGCTATATAGCAGATATATAATCTGTTTGAGAATTTTAGCTGGAAGTCCAGGAAAAAGAAAGGGCCTTTCGCAGCTACGTAGTCTTAAAGTCACTAACAAATAGGTCATTTTCATTTCAGAAATCAATGTATTTTTCTTTTACTAAGTTGGGTTCCTTAGTAAGGAACGAATATGGGTTAGGATTTTCTTAGAACTACATGTAGATACAGATTTCCTAGAAATAGACTCGAACTTCCTCACTCCGCAGTTGTTCGCAGTCGATCGGTCGTATTCAGCGACGGCATCCGTCCTGGCGGCGATCTTCTCGAAGATAACGCGGGTGACGCCGACGATTTTCAAGTCAACGACAGCACAGTCGGAGGAGTCGCCGCCGCCGCCGCGGTCTCGTCTTTTCCTGCCGAGTCGTCTTCGTCGTCATCCTCGCTTGAGCCGAGCCTGCTACCGGCCGACTGGGAGAGCTACCCGCCGCACGAGCCTCTGCCAACCGACGATAGCAACTCCGGCGCCGTCGCTCTGTCGCCTGAAGCTGCTCTGCGGAACGGTGGATCGGTCAGTGTGTTCGTTTTTAGTGGAGGGGATCTAGAAGGGATATCACAATCCCCCTGCGGGACTGTGATCCCTTCTAGATCCCCGTATGGGACTGTGGTCCCTTCTAGATCCCCGTGTGGGACTGTGATCCCTTCTAGATCCCCGTGTGGGACTGTGATCCCTTCTAGATCCCCGTATGGGACTGTGGTCCCTTCTAGATCCCCGTATGGGACTGTGGTCCCTTCTAGATCCCCGTGTGAGACTGTGATCCCTTCTAGATCCCCGTGTGAGACTGTGATCCGTTCTAGATCCCCGTGTGAGACTGTGATCCCTTCTAGATCCCCGTGTGGGTCTGTGATCCCTTCTAGATCCCCGTGTGAGACTGTGATCCCTTCTAGATCCCTGTGTGAGACTGTGATCCCTTCTAGATCCCCGTTTGAGACTGTGATCCCTTCTAGATCCCCCTGTGGGCCCCCTGTGCGACTGTGATCCCTTCCAGATTCTGTAGTACGACTGGGTAGTGGTTAGGACGATGTGGCCTGCCAGCTGGGTGTCGCCGACGGCGCGACGGACCAGGCCGGCGCAGCGATATAGCGCCGTGTTTAGACACTGGACCTCGTTGTCGATCTTGAAAGCGGCGCGCAGCCTTCGACACACCCTATACCAGTGTCTAACACTTCTGTGTTGCTGTTTAAGTACTAGTGATCCAACTATTGCCATAGTAGTCTATCCCACCATCAACAGGTAACCTACCAGGTGACGATGAACATCTCTGCTCAATGCCGCTTAGTCAGTCTGCCCTGCTGCGGCCATCCGTCAGCCTGGCTGCTGGTCACCCGCGGCCTGGACTCGGTTGGTCAAACCGATTTGCTGCTGCTGCTCAGCCGCCGGCCCCCGGCCATTGACGGCACCGACGAATCCATTCTGCCACCGTTGCACCTGTTGCACCTGGTCTACGCCGTGTACGAACGCGCCTACGCCGGCTCCTGGGCTCGGCACCTGTCATTTGTTGGCTGGCACGCCGGCCGGCCGTTGCTAGGCGACCGTAGCAACGCCGGCTGGTTATTCTTCCGGCCAAGCCGGCTGCACTGCCTCCAGAATTTGGGCATGGAGGCTGACTTGGTCTGTCGGCAGCTTCTCTGCGGATTGCTAGTGCTCAGGTATGCGGCTGTTATTGTGGGCCACTTGCCACACTGGCAAGTCCATACAGATCCCCATGTTAGACTGTGATCCCATCCAGATCCCCACGTTAGTCTTTGACCCCATCCAGATCCCCACGTTAGTCTTTGACCTCATCCAGATCCCCACGTTAGTCTTTGACGCCATCCAGATCCCCACGTTAGTCTTTGACCCCATCCAGATCCCCATGTTAGACATTGATTCCACCCAGATCCCCATGTTAAACTGTGATCCCATTCAGATCCCCATGTTAGACTGTGATCCCATCCAGATTCCCATGTTAGACTGTCATCCCATCCAGATTTCCATGTTAGACTGTCATCCCATCCAGATTCCCATGTTAGACTTTTATCTCATCCAGATCCCCTTGTTAGACTGTGATCCATCCCATCCCAATGTTAATCGATTAGGTCTATCTACGAGTAGATCCTCAATTTCCATTCGATTTCCATCTCAATTCAACAACAAATCGCAGATGGGAAGCGCCCTGGGCCGAGCTGTTCCCGAGCGCCTGTTGCTGCGCCTTGGCTCCGAGAGCCGCCTCTACCCATCGCCGCTGGTCTCCGTGCGCGACCGGGCGCCTGTGTTTGGCGAACTCGGCCGCTCTCTGATTGGCCTGCTGGCCGATTTCCGCAACTTCACTTACACCCTGCCTGCCCCGCCCGGCCTGCGCGTCCATCTGCGCGCCGGCTGCACCTCGGTGCTGTGCCCGACCGCCTCCTACGCCGCCGTGCAGAAGGCGCTGGCCCAGTGCCAGCCGGACGCCAAGGTGCTGGCATTCGGCGCCGAGTTCAGTCCCTCTGCCGACGCCCATCTGGTGTGCCATCAGAATATGGAAACTGGTGCGGGTGCCGCGGTTTTGTGAACTTTACTTTGGGTATTAGGGTATTCTTGGGAATTTACATTGCGAATCTCATCTATTTATGGAATGTCTCATGTAGATTTAAAGATCCAAGACATATTTAGATATTATAGATCCCAAGTAGATCATTGAGATCCCATGTAGATCATAGAGATCCCGTGTAGATCATAGAGATCCCGTGTAGATTATTGAGATCCCGTGTAGATTATTGAGATCCCGTGTATATCATTGAGATACCATATAGATCATTGAGATCCCACGTAGATCATTGACATCTCGTTTAGATCATTGAGATACCATATAGATCATTGAGATCTTGTGTGGATCATTGAGATCCCATGTAGATCATTGAGATCCCATGTAGATCATTGAGATACCATATAGATCATTGAGATTCTGTGTGGATCATTGAGATCCCATGTAGATCATTGAGATCCCATGTAGATCATTGAGATACCATATAGATCATTGAGATTCTGTGTGGATCATTGAGATCCCGTGTCGATCATTGAGATCCCGTGTCGATCATTGAGATCCCATGTATATCATCTACAGATATCGGCTATCCTGTTTATTTACCCGTAGATGTTCAGAATCCGTAGTATGCCCCACACGCCCGTCCCGAATCCCAGGCGACTACTCAACCGAGGCTGTCAGCGCGGAGAGCCGCCAGCTGGCCACCACGGCCGGCCTGTTTGTTGTGTTCAACGCTGGTGGCTTCGCAGCCAGCAGGGCCAGCATTGTCGAAGACGGCGTCATGGTGCAGCTGACGGACGCCCAGCTGACCCAGCTGATGGACTCGCTGAAGGCCATGCGCAACTGGTCGGCCGTCTGCCAGCAGCCGCAGGCGCAGGCCTCGCTCGGATTCTCGGCTGTACCCGACGGCAGCGAATTGATCGAATTCCGCTGGCTAGACGACGACGAGACGGACTTCGACGGCGATGACGCCGATGTCAGTCCGATTGATGGCGCCCCGCTGACTGGCGCCGGGCGCCAGGCGATGCCCATAGCGGCCGGCCAGCAGCAGCGGCAGCGGCAGTCCTGCAGGCGGATCCGGTGGACCCTGGCCAGCCTGCTGCGCGACGCCGACCAGACCGATGGCACCCCGGCCGACAGTCTGCGCATTGCGGGACACCTGGCCGGTGCCGTCTGTCAAGCTCTAGATGGGTGCGCCCCGGAGCTCCTGGCCTACGGTCAGCGGATTCTGGCCGTCCGAGCTCGCCTTGGCCCGGACAGCCTGCACTACGAGGCGGCAGCCAGCGGCGGTGCCACCCTGCTGGCCGAAGGAGCCGCCGAACGGCTCGACCAGGCGCTTGTGCCGGCGCTCAGCGAGCTGGGCCGCGGCCTGCGATCCGAGCTGGCGCTGGAGCTGCGCTTTGTCTGCCTGTACGCGTGATGGACTATCGTTGGATGTCTTTGTTAATGGCTGCTAGCCATCTCGAACCCGAAATTTCTTATCCCAGATTGTCATTCTGATCCTTGCTATCAACCTGATCATAGATTGTAATTATCATCTCATATTCCTACCCAGTCCTTCAGATTCTGACTTAGATCCCAGATGCCGATCCAGATCCCAGATTCTGACCCAGATCCCAGATTCTGACCCAGATCCCAGATTCTGAATTTCTGGCCCAGATCCCAGATTCTGACCCAGATCCCAGATGCTGATCCAGATCCCAGATTCTGACCCAGATCCCAGATGCTGATCCAGATCCCAGATTCTGACCCAGATCCCAGATTCTGAATTTCTGACCCAGATCCCAGATTCTGACCCAGATCCCAGATGCCGATCCAGATCCCAGATTCTGACCCAGATCCCAGATTCTGACCCAGATCCCAGATTCTGACCCAGATCCCAGATTCTGAATTTCTGGCCCAGATCCCAGATTCTGACCCAGATCCCAGATGCTGATCCAGATCCCAGATTCTGATCCAGATCCCAGATTCTGACCCAGATCCCAGATTCTGACCCAAATCCCAGATTCTGAATTTCTGACCCAGATCCCAGATTCTGACCCAGATCCCAGATTCTGAATTTCTGACCCAGATCCCAGATTCTGACCCAGATCCCAGATGCTGATCCAGATCCCAGAATATGATCCAGATCCCAGATTATGATCCAGATCCCAGATTCTGATCCAGATCCCAGATTCTGATCCAGATCCCAGATTCTGACCCAGATCCCAGATTCTGACCCAGATCCCAGATTATGATTCAGATCCCAGATTCTGTTCCAGATCCCAAATTCTGACCCAGATCCCAGATTATGATTCAGATCCCAGATTGTGATCCAGATCCCAAATTCTGACCGAGATCTCAGATTCTGACCCAGATTCAAAATTCTGACCCAGATTACAGATTCTGACCCAGTTCTCAGATTCGAGAGATTTATCCTATGTCAAGTAACACTGACCTCGAAACTTAAAAGAGATTTTTTTCGTTTTTCTTTTGTTTCTTTCACTTTTCCTTTGCTATTGCCTGTTGATTTTGATGTCTTTTTAAAACCATAAAAATTATCATAAATCAGTTATATTTACCCTGTGTCTTGCAAAATTAGGATCACATGTACAAGATCATTGGTCTCACTGTATTCTAGCATTGACTAGATGAATGACCTAATTAACTCATTCAAATTAATTAACCATCGCATCCTTCCACTTTTTAGGTATACGCGTCATTTTTGTTTTATTTATTTATACGGGCTGGATAATTTATTTTTATAACGGTGACAATGGTTATAACGATGCTAAGATAACAATTTTGAAGTACAAGTACACTGCGTCATTCTATTCCGACACTGAAATAGATAATAGGTTGACTTGACACATCTCTAATGACAAATTATTTGACTTAGGGAATCATTAATTTATTTCCATGCTTTGTTTTAATTGCCAGCCAACCTTCTTCGACATCATGTACATGCACATGCGCAGTATGATCGGGAATTTACACTTGCTCAATTATGTTAGGTCTAGATATTGTATTATTTATTTACTATCTATGTCTTGTGTTGTCCTTTACAGTGTAGAAATGATTATTTTGGTCGCGGTATTACATGTATGTAGACTTTGTCGATCAGTGGGTTTGTAAATTTTTGTAAATTTAATTCGGTTATCATTACGTACATTTAATAATCAAGCGTTTTGAAATATTTTTCCAAATACATATGATTGCCACACTTTAGCTAACAGATTATTAAAGCGGAAATTTCTTAACTGCGCGTCACTTGCGTTTATTTTTACTACACTGGATCGATCTTTAGCATCCAACTAAAGTGGGTCGTTTTTGTTTAATTAATTTGACGTCATGGTTCTTATTTTTTTCGCTCTAGGAAAGTGTGATTCATAATCTTATTAAATCCATCAAATCGATCCGACCCCTCACCCCTGTTTACAACTAGTTTATTTATTTTTATCAGGATACTTTCAAATGATTAATTTATTAATGTTGACAGACATGAGTCATTAAGTTATTTTCGAATCTTGATTTATTGACAATCGAGTGCACTTACTGACATTAATTAATGTTGGTGCCTTGCATTATAACTTGAATCTGTGACCCAGAAGTCGCAGATTTATTTTTAATGAGTATCAAATAAAATCCAAATATACTAAATATCTAAGGTTTGTACAAAGTATGTTTGAATGTCCATAACGCTCTAGTCAAACATTCTAAATGCAAATTTTAGTAACGGATATAAGAAGCGAATTATACGCAAGGACGACTTAAGTAGAAGGACGGGAAATCTCGCTTCTTAGAAAAGTTTTGAAGGCACTTTTTTCCCGAAAAAAATACACTACGGAGATAGTTTTCATTTTTTCAGCACAAAAATTGTTATTGCGTTTGATAGGAGGCAGATCCTGTGTTAATCTTTTGATATGTTGTGCCTTTTTTATTGCTCTATCGATATTTATAAAGCTTTTCGTTCAGAAAATTAGGATTCTATGTTAATTTTTTATTCTACGTATATTTCCTGTATCTACAAAATCACAAAAATGCATGACACAGCTCCAATATTTGGTTTTATGAACCTATTTTATCATCTCTGTTACAAATGTTTGCTACACAGTCGGGTAAGAATGATAAAATAGACTCATGAAACCAAAGAGCCGAGCCGTGGCATTCTAATGTATTTCAAGCACAAGACACGCGAAAATATACGGAAAATAAAAAATTAACATAGAATCCTAATTTTCTGAACGAAAAGCTTTATAAATATCGATAGAGCAATAAAAAAGGCACAACATATCAAAAGATGAACACTCCTGTCTCCTATCAAACGCAATAACAATTTTTGTGCTGAAAAAATGAAAACTTCCTATCTCCGTAGTGTTTTTTTTCGGGAAAAGTGCCTTCAAAACTTTTCTAAGAAACGAGGTTTCCCGTCCTTCTACTTAAGTCGTCCTTGATTATACGATGCAAGATATTTAGATCGTGTAAGCCTTTAATAAATGCGATTCTACTAATTATGAATGTGTTTAAAATAGGCATTTTTATTTTAAAATTACACTAAAGCAGTAATATTACATTAACTGCTTAAGTAAATGCTATTTAGTTCAAACTATTGTTTTATTTTATTTTCCACGACTTTTGACGAGTATGAACTTCCTATCATTTCTTGGAAAAATCAAAAGATCGACCGACCACCAAAGAGGATCAACTTGTAATTGATACTTGGTCACAGCACTTGAGCCTACTCATTTTTTTATAATTAATTATTATTTATATTGTCATTCAGAGAATGGAAGCCCTTTTTAGTTTGCCTTTCCAAGTTTTCATATGCCCAAATCTAAAATTACGCAAGCCATCATGGCTTAAAACGCCATCTCCAATGTTTGTCTTCGCGCTTATCTTGGTGTCATACTTTCTTGTAACTGGAGGTAAGTTTGTAACTTTTCAGTGCATATTTAATTGCTGAGACAATGGCATAAAGGGTTTTAAGATGTTTCAGTGCTCGATTTTTTTGTTGTGCGAATGTGTGCGTTTTCATTCGTTTTGTATTATTAATTTATTAAATTTAGTTTTAGCCTAGGCAATGATTAGGCAATGTCAGAATGCTAGCTAGTCCCATGCCGAAAAGCTCTGAAACGGAAACCATATAATTCTCATTTAATATCTTAGCAGTCAACCAAAAGGTAGATCTAAACTCATTGAATAACTAAAATACAGTGTTGGGCACCGTTAATGAAAATCTTAACTTCCGTTAATAGCAAAAGCGTTAGCGTTAAAACAAAAAAATCTTAACTTTTTAACTCCTAATTTCGTTAAGTTAACTGAAAGTTAACTGATAATCATTAATAAGTGTTAATCCATTAAAGTTAACATAGAAAATATGGAAATCTTGCACATTTTTTCCAAAACAGACTTCGTATTGCATGTCTTTGCTATTCCATCTTTTTAGCGAAACACAGAAGTCATCTAAGCAATCCTATATACTAAAAATGAAATGTCTGTAACTAACTAGCTATGCGATAGATTTCAGAAAAAATGGCTCAACCGATTTTCTTCAAACTAGCACCATTCGATCAGAAATTTTCCTGGGACGGTACATGCATCTTGGCTAAGAAATTGCTCAATGTTAAAGGGATTAAATATTCGAAAAACATGCTTTTTTGCAAAGGTCAAGCCAAATTTTTGACTTGAAATGAATTGTAAGAATGCTAGAGAAAAAACTGACTGGCTGAATTACGATTGTGATAAAGATTGCATCACAACAAGTTGAAAACAGTGCCACAGAAACGCACACAAGACTTCATTGAAATTGCGTAACCATATTGCTAACTTGAATTGAGACTGATACTGGCTGACTGAGAAATTGATTATGTCATAACTTTTTACTCTAACTGACTTGCTATAAGAATTTATTATAAGGGCCACAATTCAAGTTCTCCAATTGAAAAGAGATAGCTGGATGCAAACAGACTGGAATGCTAATGTAGCGACCTTGGTTCGAATCTTAGTAGTGAAAAATGTTTTTTTTATTAAAACACCTTAAAAACACAAAATTCTAAACATTAAAGAGCCACCATTTCAAACATTAAAGAGCCACAATGTCAAACATTAAAGAGCCACCATTTCAAACCTAAAAGAGCCACCATGTCGAACATTAAAGAGCCACCATGTCGAACATAAAAGAGCCACCATATCAAACATAAAAGAGTTACCATGTCAAACATTAAAGAGCCACCATGTCGAACATTAAAGAGCCACAATGTCAAACATTAAAGAGCCACCATTTCAAACCTAAAAGAGCCACCATGTCGAACAATAAAAAGCCACCATGTCAAACATTAAAAAGCCACCATGTCAAACATTAAAGAGACACCATTTCAAACCTAAAAGAGTTACCATGTCAAACATTAAAGAGCCGCCATGTCAAACATAAAACAGACACCATTAAGAACATTAAAGAGCCACCATGTCGAACATTAAAGAGCCACCATGTCAAACATAAAACAGCCACCATTTCGAAAATTAAAGAGCCACCATTTTAAACATTAAAGAGCCACCTTATCAAACATTAAAGAGCCACCATGTCGAATATAAAAGAGCCACCATGTAGAACATAAAAGAGTCACCATGTCAAACATTAAAGAGCCACCATGTAAAACATTAAAGAGCCACCATGTCGAACATAAAAGAGGTACCATGTCAAACATTAAAGACCCACCAGGTCAAACATGAAAGTGCCACCATGTCAAATATTAAAAAGCCACCATGTCAAACATTAAAGAGCCACCAGGTCAAACATGAAAGTGCCACCATATAAAACATTAAAGAGCCACCATGTCAAACATTAAAGAGCCACCAGGTCAAACATATACATGACTCCATGTCAAACATTAAAGAGCCACCATGTCGAACATAAAAGGGCCACCATGTCAAATATTAAAGAGCCACCATGTCAAACATTAAAGAGCCACCAGGTCAAACATGAAAGTGCCACCATGTAAAACATTAAAGAGCCACCATGTAAAACATTAAAGAGCCACCATGTAAAACATTAAAGAGCCACCATGTAAAACATTAAAGAGCTACCATATCAGACATATACATGACTCCATGTCAAACATATACGTGACTCCATGTTAGACATTAAATAGCCACCATGTCGAACATTAAAGAGCCAACGTGTTAAAAATACAAGAGCCACCATGTCAAACATATACATGACTCCATGTCAAACATTGAAGAGACACCATGTCGAACATAAAAGAGCCACCATGCAAAACATAAAAGAGCCACCAGGTCTAACATTAAAGAGCCACCATGGCAAACATATACATGACTCTATGTCGAACAATCAAGAGCCACCATGTCAAACATATACATGACTCCATGTCAAACGTTAAAGAGACACCATGTCAAACATTAAAGAGCCACCATGTCAAACATTTAAGAGCCACCAGGTCAAACATGAAAGTGCCACCATGTCAAACATATACGTAACTCCATGTCAAACATTGAAGAGACCCCATGTCAAACATTAAAGAGCCACCACGTCGAACATAAAAGAGCCACCATGTAAAACATATATGTAACTCCATGTCAAACATTGAAGCAACACCATGTCGAACATAAAAGAGCCACCATGTCGAACATTAAAGAGCCACCATGTCGAACATAAAAGAGCTACCATGTCAAACATTAAAGAGCCACCATGTCGAACATTAAAGAGCCACCATGTCAAAAATTAAAGAGCCACCATGTCTATCATTGAAGAGCCATCATGTCAAACATTAAAGAGCTACTTTGTCTAACATTAAAGAGCCACCATGTCAAACATTAAAGAGCCACCATGTCAAACATTAAAGAGCCACCATGTCAAACATAAAAGAGCCACCTTTTTGAACATTAAAGAGCCACCATTTCGAACATTAAAGAGCCACCATGTCAAACATAATAGAGCCACCATGTCAAACATTAAAAAGCCACTTTGTCAAACATAGAAGAGCCCCCATGTCAAACATAGAAGAGCCCCCATGTCAAACATAGAAGAGCCCCCATGTCAAACATAGAAGAGCCACTATGTCAGACATTGAAAAGCCACCGTATCAAACATAAAAGAGTTACCATGTACGAGCGTAGAACATAAAAGAGCCACCCTGTTAAACATAAAAGATACACAATTTCAAACGTAAAAGTAAGCGAATTTTAAAGGAGCCGCTACAATGCTAAGGAAATTGTCGCACTAGCTACTTATTGTCTGGTGGATGCTTGCTATTTGGGGATGCTATCTATCTTGGGGATGCTTGCTATCTGGGGGATGCTTGCTATCTGGGGGATGCTTGCTATCTGGGGGATGCTTGCTATCTGGGGGATGCTTGCTATCTGAGGGATGCTTGCTATCTTGGGGATGCTTGCTATCTGGGGATGCTTGCAATCTGGGGGATGCTTGCTATCTTGGGGATGCTTGCTATCTTGGGGATGCTTGCTATCTGGGGGATGCTTGCTATCTGAGGGATGCTTGCTATCTTGGGGATGCTTGCTATCTGGGGGATGCTTGCAATCTGGGGGATGCTTGCTATCTTGGGGATGCTTGCTATCTGGGGGATGCTTGCTATCTTGGGGATGCTTGCTATCTGGGGGATGCTTGCTATCTGGGGGATGCTTGCTATCTGGGGGATGCTTGCAGTCTTGGGATGATTTCTTTTTGCAATGCACTTCATTTGAGCAGTTTGTCTGTTGTCTTTTTGAAGGATTTTTGGCTGTCTTTTTGTTACTTGTAGAAAACAGAGATTCTATCCAGATGTCCCCCATCGGGGGGCGAAGATTGCTAGTTTGAAAGCTAAAAAAGTAATAAATAATAATTTTAAAAACTTGCATGCATAATACTACTATAAGTAAAGCATATGGTAAAAAAAGTAACTACTTTTATTTGAAACTTAAGAGCTAATAATGAGAAATTCATAAGTAAATATGCATAAGGTTGTTTCAGTACCATTAGCAGGCGCAGCAGAAAGTTGCGAAAGATTGGGACAGAAGTGAATCAAAGCGATTGATGCTCACACGCAAGAAAAAAAGTTTCACACTATTTTAATTCATTATTTTAAAGTTTATTTCTAAGAAGTTGTTAATTACATGTACATCTGTATGATCATCGTCATAAATAAAGAGATTATATTTAGGCATATAGGTAAGCTCAAATACGTTCGTACTGTTTAAACTTCTTGTAAGACTTCTATTTTTTTGTTCCTTCTTTGTGTCTTTGGTCATTGACATAAACATTACCGTTAACAATGAATTTATCATTAATTCACAAATTTTTAACACAAATTCATTAATTCGTTAGTTCAAAAAAATCTTAACGATAGTCCATTAATGTTAATGAAAAATCTTAATACTTATTAACGCTTATTAACAGACTGGTGCCCAACACAGCTAAAATAGATAATATCTTATAATTATAGGATGTAGACTGGCGAAATCCAAAATTGTTGGCAAGTTTTTAGAAAATTTGTTTTTTGGCAATTTGAAATCAATAAAGCTATAGAATTAATTTATTTGAGCTTAAAAAGTTAGAAGTATCTATAAAAGCACAAATTATTAATGTATAGCCTAAGGGTTTAGGCCTATTTGTTTATCACTTATTACTATTAACAATGTGTATTTTATAGAGTTAATTTGCAATTAATACTGTATTTAACATTAAGTTTATTATTTAAGCATACAAATTCCCATAAGGATTGGAAAATTACATTTTACTTAGGTCTTAGCTTTTACTGAAACAATTTGGAAAAAAAAATTTCCTGTATATATGCCGCAATGATACATATTTTTATAGTATAATTTTGTTGTTCTTTATTGCTTAATAAACATATGGTAAACATCTAATTTGGAAGCCAGGTAACACATTGGAACCATAAGGATCTGAAAATTGCATTTTACTTAGCTTCTACTAAAGCAATTTGGAAAATTCTTTTTTTCTTGTATATGCCCTGCAATGAAATATATTAAGTGTAATTTCATTGTTTCAGTGTAATTGCCTCATAAGCCTACAGAAAGGATTTGATTTGGATGCCGGGTTCATATTTTGTGGTACCATTTTTACCCAAAAATTTTAAGTCTAAATATAGGCATATTATAGCCTATATACTAATACCATACAAGTTGATATTTAAATGAAAGAAAACAACTTAAATATTATTTTGCAACAAGGAATTAGCAGTATATTTACTTTTAGAGAAAGATGTTTGCTGGCAAACTTTGCACTTTAAATTAGTATGAATTTTTGCAACTTTATATGATTTTAGAAAAACTTAGAAATCCTTAGAAATACTTAATCTTTTTGAATAAAATAAAAAGTAAAACACTGAATACTTTCTGTTTTGTAAGTAGTGAAAAAGTTAGCCTTCTCTAAGGTCTACAAGTCTGAAAATTAATTGTTTATAAATTAAAAATGAAACAAAAAATTGCAAATTGGTTAACTCAGACTTTTAAAATACTTTTTTGTGTTTTTTTTACTCATGTATTCAGTAATGTAAAGCATGAAAACAATAGTTTTTATCCAGAACTTTTTTTCAAAGTCTAATCTATCTTTCAAAAAGCTTTTTTTAGATACATTACCTTCCATCAAATGTCCACAGATTTGTTTTACCATTTTATCCCATGTTTTTGGATTTTGCCAGACTGTATAATTATTTTTTGTAAAAATATAGAATGAAATTTAAATAAACTATAGAATGAAATCATTATGCACTAAGAAGAAACTGTATAATATATAGCTTTTTTGTTATTAGGTAATGCAAGCTTTTATGGGCTAAAAGTAAAATAAATGATGTCACTAATACTATTTTTATATAGTTTAAGCTTTGCCTTAGGTTAAATGGTACAAAACAATTAATTATTTTTAGAAGACCCTAAAGACTGTTTAAAATTTATTTTTAGCAATTATTATTATTCAATAATAGAAGTTTAAATCTTTTTCAAGTTCAAAGTTATTTTTTTAGAATTTAAAGAATTTGAACCATTTTTTACTTTGAATTAACAATAAATAAATAATAGTGCAATAGGGGCCTATGCATAAAACTTAGTATTTTATATACAAAAAGCATTTTAAAAATAATTTTAGCTGACAAAGGTGTTCTTTATATATTAAAATTATAAGCATTTTCTAAATCTAAATTGTACAAAACATTGTAATTTTTCTAGATTTTTTATGAAGCAGTTTTGTAATTAATTATTAATTACAAATGTATATGCAGTGCCATAGACAGAAAAATGACCTTTTTCATAGAAAAATTATAGTGCAAAAAGGTGTTGCACATGCATTTTGCTAGTACATTTTTGCATATTAGCATGTAGGCCAAGTTTGGAACACTATATATATCTTAGAAAAAAAGAGGACCTAAATTTTTCTATATGCCAATATAGTACCTTATGCAAAGCTGTAAATTTGTCAGTCTTGAAATGTTTATATTAGGCTAGTGATTTTTATATTCAATTTCAATTAGACAAAGTCTATATACTAAAAATTGGTTTGTCAATATCTAGGTAGGTAAAGGTATATGATTGATTTCAGAAAGAAACTGTTCAACCAATTTTCTTTGAACCTTAGAAACTAAAATAGTAGTTATATTTATATAATGTTTCATGTATATAAAGAACAAAAATCAAAATTTATATTTTTGTTAGAAATCCATACCTTTACCTTGTAAAAAACAAAGAAATTAGTTTTGCATTAATTAGTTATCAAAATTTATGATTATAAATGCATAGAC
Source organism: Macrostomum lignano (assembly GCA_002269645.1). Taxonomy (NCBI): domain Eukaryota; kingdom Metazoa; phylum Platyhelminthes; family Macrostomidae; genus Macrostomum; species Macrostomum lignano. The sequence goes on from NIVC01002949.1 coordinate 103,242, forward strand.
AACTGTTGTGACAATTATTTATAATGTAATTGGCCAATAACTAGCCAATATAATTGGTAAATGTATATACCAAATACTTAAATATACCCTAGAGATTTTTAGCATATATGCATTTTTCTTGACTATGGCATGCAAAGAAAAAAATCAACACCGTATGGAACAAGACAAAAAATCAGTGAAATTTGGTATAGGATAAGATATTTTAATTTGACATTATTTTTGCTAATAGAAAATATATTGACTGCTTTTTTTAATTAAAATATATCAGTATTGTAGCTTCTATAAAACATATTAAAAAAACAAAAAAAAAATAAATTTAGGCTTTAGCTTTTATTATTAAAGTTGACAATTTCTCTTACACTTATAGTTACACAAGTTATACTTGCAAGATTATTGTAAAAATTGGTGGTATGTTGTAGTTTTTTCTGACAAAGAATAGTTTAATACATAGTATAAGCAAACTTGTTTGATAAGAATAGCTCCAAAACACAGCACAAGCTAACTTTTTTATAGGATTTGTTCTGGTACAGGTGTTGCCATGATCCTAACTATAGAAGCAATGTACATAGGAAATGAACAGAAAAATATATCCACAATTGTTTTTTGTTTTTTTAAATAGGAATTATATTAAAATATGTTTGCTAAGATTTGCAAAAACTTGTAGTACCTCCTTTGCAATAGCTTTGGCACTTGTGAAAATGCAAGTCTATAGTATATCATTCCTTGATAGCATTCTTTGAAAATACTAGTCCAAAAATGTACCCTTGCTATGGTGCTATTTAGATAACATTGAAGTCCCTTTAAATGATAGTCCCTTTAAAAAGTCCCTTTATATTCTTATTGTTTTATTGATAGATTTTAATCTAATTTACAAGCATAATGTTACCAATGTTTATTGTTTGAGAACTGAAGATTTGTTAGTAGAAAAAAACCTTGATGCTTAGTAAATAGTAATGCTTATTATTGAACTAATACTTATTAACAGACTATTTTTATGGCTAATTATTTTATTAGTTTTGTTAGTTAAACCTTAGATAACAAATTTGCTTAATTGCAAGTCTATAAAAACTAAATCATAATAAATCAACTACAATTATGTGAAAATATAATCACTATTTGCTACCAAATCTATACCTTAGAAGGTTTTAGTATGGGCTTAAATATGGGCTATATTACAGTAATCTAATCTATGTCACTATTTGTACTATCTGTAGGTGTCATCTATGATGTAATTGTTGAGCCGCCATCAATTGGATCAACTACAGATGCCAATGGCAAGAGCAAGCCTGTAAGTTAAAATCTAATGCATCAGTTATCTGCTTAAAGATTAATACTTTTTACTCTTAAATTACTTCTCATTATTATTTATCCAGGTTGCCTTCATGGCTTACCGTATCAATGGCCAATACATCATGGAGGGCCTGGCCTCCAGCTTCATGTTTCTGCTTGGCGGCTGCGGCTTCATCATTCTGGATCAGACTAACAAGCCTAGCCTGCCTAAGCTGAACCGGATTATCCTATTGGCTATTGGCCTATTGGCCATCCTAGTTGGATTCTTTGTTAGCCGGGTGTTTATCAAGTTCAAGCTGCCGTAAGTTTATTGAGGCTTGTTGAGCTTGGCATTGGTAGGATTAAGGCTAGGATTATGACAATAAACTGAAAGAAGCTTTTACTGGCAAAGACCCATAAAGATCCCAGTTATCCTAATATGGAATCAAAATATCCTATTCGTAATCTAGCATCCCAATATTCTAATCTAGAATCCCAGTATCCTAATCTAGAATCCCAGTATCCTAATCTAGAATCCCAATATCCTAATCTAGAATCCCAGTATCCTAATCTAGAATCCCAATATCCTAATCTAGAATAATAATGCCCTAATCTAGAATTCCAATCCTTATCTAGAATACTAATATCCTAATCTAGAATCCCAATATCCTAATCTAGAATCCACCATCCTAATCTAGAATCCTACGAGTAATATTCTAATCTGGAGTCTAATATCCAAATCTAGAATCCTAATACCCAAATCTGTTCTAATATCCTAATCTGGAAATTTAATATCCTATTCTAGAATCCTAATATCCTAATTTGGAATCATAATATCCTAATCTGTTATTCTAATATCCTAATCTGGAAATTTAATGTCCTAATCTAGAATCCCATCATCCTAATCTGTTATGCTAATAAACTAATCTGGGATCTTTAATCTCCTTATCTGGAATCTCAATATACTCTAATATAAAAAAGAAAACCATTTTTACAATATTTACCTCATCAAATTTCCAGATCGTACCTGGGCAACTGATTCATGCTTGGCTGCACCAGCATCATTATTTGCATCCTATGGATCAAAATTTCCGACAATTGCTCTGCTTTAAGACTTCAAACTAACTAGTTGGTTATCTTTATATTTAACTTCAATAGTTTCCATTGCTATTGCAGATTTGCAAACTTTAATTTAATCTGCATATTACTTGTCAGTGGCGGACTAGCAGCGGTTTCGGGTCATTGTTATCACAAAAGTAGCAGATCACATTGCAGTCACAATAGAGTTTTTCTTCTGTTTGTTGAGTTTTTTTAATCATTTTGCAATTCGGTGTATTTCCTGTGTCAACATTTTCCTCTCTCCTGCTCTGAATGATTGTACTATTCTCAAGCCCTTTTTGATTTATTATTCGCGTTATCAGTTAAAAATGCTATTTGGGTATTTGTATTTCTCTAGCCTTTTTGTCAAATTAGCCCATTAGTTTTGCGTACATAGAATTGTTGCTGTGTCTCAGACGTTAAAAATAACAATAAATGAAGCCACGATTTTGTGTGTCCCTGGACTGCCACTACTTAACAGTCTGGGCATGAAGTAATTTAAATAATTTCAATGCTTCTCAAGTTACTTACTACAGGAATTCAGTTGCTCGAAATAAGAACTCAAATTAGAGAAAGTTGTTGCAAGCCTCTTGACCTCTTGACGCACGAACTTGCGAAGGCCGTCCAATAAGAAGCTTATCATGCGTATCATGCGAAGTCATGCGTTCAGCTTGTGTTTCACCTCAGTCAGGTAGGTAAAATAGTGACCGAAGGGATCCAGACGATCGGTTGAGGCCGGGCATTGTCACTGTGGAGAAGCTGCCCCGATCATGCATGAGCCCGAGCTTTCCAGGCCGTTTCTCAGCTATAGTTTTTGTGGCGAATTGGCCCACCTGAGTAGGTCAGCGTAATAGACGGCGTTTGATCGATCTGTCTGATACGCGGAAGTCAATGTGGATCACCCAGGGAACAGTATGGGCCTTGACTGGGTAGCCTGGGTAGTCTCCGGGAGAGCTGACAACCTACTGGGCTAGCTGACAACCTACCGAGCTAGCGGGATTGTTCATTTTTGGTTCTGGTTGGCGACCATACTGCAACCATCGGGTAAAATCTTTTATTACATGTAAGACAATTACTAAGCATGGGGGCAATGCAGACAAGATCTGCCGCGTGGCTAATGCGCTACAGGAAAAAGCATTGCGGGCAAATCTCGGCTGGAAAAGCTGGGCGGACAAATCTCGACGGGCAATTCTCATGGACCCCTTCCTGGCTTGGTCCCTTCCTGTCAGAGAAAGAACGTGCACATGATGGCTTCGTTGGGTATTGTTAGCAGTTTGCATTTCATATAAAAATGAAGCTTACAGAATAGATAGAACGTAATTAGCCAGATGGATTCAAAAAATGAATCTATACTCGGCAACATTGAAAAGTCGCCACTCTATGCGCCCGTGAGCAATTTCTCTTGGACTATTCTGAACTAAAAGATGCCAGAAAACTGATCGGGGTAGCTTTTATCAGTTCAACCCTGGCACACCGCTCTCCGCCCAACTTCATTCTTCAACCCAAGTAGCTAAGTTGCGTCACTCGCAAAGATTGAGAGACTTTACCTGCACTCTCAATAGTGGCGACCACAGACGAAATCTTTTGTGATGGCGACTTTTCGATGTTGCTGAGTGTACTCGTTAATAATTGTGTTCGAAATTTCTATGCAAAGGGCCGGGAAAAAGTACTCGTAATATGGCTAAAGGTCTCGGAAACACCCTCCTACATTGTACATGTAGTCTACAGAAGGGATCTTTTGGGCACCGCCAAAAATCGAGCTGCGATCGACAGTCGCATTATCCCAAATGAAATTACTGTCTACATATGTTTATATATGCTAGCTTGCTGATAAGAGTAATGAATGATGCAACTGCAGTGCACTTTGTTTGGCCGAGGGCGTCTGCGTACATGGAGCGTATCGTGCGTGTGCGACGTGCGTGCATGATCGGGTATCATGCAGCGGAATTGGGCATAAAAACTGCTTTGCAACCTCGGTGGCGGCGCGCACCCATGGCCGATGAATTACACGATGCAACCTCGGTGGCGGCGCGCACCCATGGCCGATGAATTACACGATGCAACCTCGGTGGCGGCGCGCACCCATGGCCGATGAATTACACGATGCAACCTCGGTGGCGGCGCGCACCCATGGCCGATGAATTACACGACAATATTAAGCCCCAGCAGGACAATTTTCGTGTAAGAGGCAAATATTAATGTTGCCGCGAACGGAATCGAATCCATCAACTTAATTCGGTACGTGTGAGAGTCGTTCAGTAAATCGTTGTTCAATACAAAGCGTGTGTACGAATTCCGCCTCCAGGGGCTTAGAGAATATTTTCTAATGGGAGGTTTCGATGCGCAACTAAAACCGCTTATTGTGTACTCTCATATTTTGCATCTATACATGTAGAAAGTAGCTAAGATTTAGTCGTACATCGCTCTGTTTGTAAATCAATCGTCCGTATAGTTCATCGGATAGTAAAAAAGCTGCAATACGCTCGACGCTCGTACACTGATAGGAGCTAATTAATTACATGTACCATGCACAATCATCTTTGATAATTTTTGGGGACCAACTATAGATACGACTACTGGGGAAAGTTAAAGTAGTGATTTATAAAAAAGCTAAGAGATTGATTCTCTAGATTTTTTGCTGATGTGATACAAGGACTACTCAAGTAGTAACATATATATAGGACGCAACACTCGAAATCTATGGTAAATGTTTTGAAGGCAACTTTTCGCCGAAAAATACACTACAGAGATAGGAGGTTTTAATTTTTTCAGCACAAAAATTGTTATTGCTTTTGATAGGAGGCAGATCCAGTGTTCATCTTTTGATATGTTGTGCCTTTCTTATTGCTCTATCGATATTCATAAAGCTTTTCGTTCAGAAATAGTTTTAAAGGCAGGTTTCACCGGAAAAATACACTACGGAGATTGGAAATTTCACGATTTTCAACACTAAAACAGTGATTGGGTCTCTTAACAGTGTCAGAGAAAGTCCTAATCACACTATTTTGTGTCTCACATGCTGCTCTAACAACGCATTGATTGATTTTTCATGTTAAATTGGTCTTGTCATTATTTTAGACGTTTTTTTTCAAGTAAATCGATTATTTCGCATAAATCACAACTTTGCAATCACGATTAGTTTACCTTTCTCAGCATTCCGTTTTCCCTGGATATTTTACCGCTGACATCGACGCGCATGTAAATTGCGACTCATTAGGAATTAGGGTACATTGAAGACCGAAATCACCTAATACGCCTTGCCATCCGTTATTATGCCGTCTTCACTGTTAACAATAAAAATATAACTTAAATAATATTTAAAGCATATCGAAATAAAATTCGCTGTACGTGTTTTACAAAGGTAATTTAGTTAAGCATGCCTACAAAGGTTGGTTCAAACTTTGTTATAATTTTCATCGATAAGATGTAAAGGACTTTTTTCAACTTTCTCGATACATCCTTGCATTAAGTCTACAAGTACGTAGAAGCAGCAATGCTCCCTTGCCTAAAAAGATATTTGACAGAAAACGAGAAGGAAGCACTCAATTTTTTTCTAATTGCAAAGAACGGTTTGCTGCGCAAATGTCAATGTGACAGTCAATACAGTGGAGGCAGATAGTAACATAATTTCATTGTAGAATTTGTTCATACGACCTAAAGTTTTTTGCAACGGTATAAAAAAGCATCATAGGATAACAATACTAAAAAAATTCAAACAACAAGACATCTCACTGTTTCCCCAGGAATTGGAGTCTGGTAAGTTGCATTTAAAAATGCATGTACATTGTAGCATTTACATGTATAGCATGCAGATTATATGTAACTAACTTTTGAATGGCCGAAACAGAAATGTATTCATTCCTGGGTGAAAAAACAGTTTAAATAAAATGTCAGTTGTTGAATATTGAGGTGCTACTTATAGAGTTTGTGAGTTTTGAGAAATATTTTCATGGAAATTTTTTCTTAAAATTGCTGCTTAAGTAAGATATGTTCATAGTATATATTATTGTATGGTTTCCATTTTAAACTATAGAATTTAGCAATTATTATTTTACTGTTTAGTTTTTATAAAAAAATTAAATGAAGAATAATGCACACAAAGAATAATATACTGGCATTTTATTAGTTTATTTTAGCGGTATAATTCTATATAATTTTAGACAAATTATCCGGCTTGCATCAGCCCCCATCGGCCCATGGGAGCCAAGCCATCCAAGCTGAGTCCGAGCGAAGTTCGCGACCTTCTGCAGCACACGGAGTTCACCGAGGCCGAGCTGCAGAGCTGGTACCGCGGCTTCCTAAAGGACTGCCCAACCGGGGAGCTCAGCAAGCAGGAGTTCCAGCGAATTTACTCCAACTTTTTCCCCTACGGAGACGCGTCGAAATTTGCCGAGCACGTGTTCCGAACGTTCGACCGGGACGGCGACAACCGGATCGACTTCCGCGAGTTCATCTGCGCCCTCAGCGTCACTTCGCGCGGCAGACTGGAGCAGAAACTGGCCTGGGCCTTCTCCATGTACGACCTGGATGGCGATGGCTTCATCACCAAGGACGAGATGCTGGAGATTGTCCGGGTGAGGCGCCTTCGATGCCGTCACAGCTTGAGAAATTGTGGATCAATAGAAGTGCTTGTCAAGCAACCCAGCTTAGCTTGTCCAGGGCTGCTGTAGTTTGTTGTTGTCCAGAATGGCGGTAGGACAGGACAGACAGGCAGACAGACAGACAGACAGACAGACAGACAGACAGACAGACAGACAGACAGACAGACAGACAGACAGACAGACAGACAGACAGACAGACAGACAGACAGACAGACAGACAGAAAGACAGACAGACAGAAAGACAGACAGACAGACAGGAGAAGCAGACAGTAGGACAGGCACAAGGAAGAGGACATGTTAAAAAGACAAGAGAGAGAGAGAGAGAGAGAGAGAGAGAGAGAGAGAGAGAGAGGGGGGGGGAGAGAATGAACTAACCACAATTTCTGCATCCTTGAAGGTTATTAATTTGCAGTATTGTCCAGGCTCTTGTGGATCACAGTTGTATTGTTAATGATTGTGCTGTGAACACTGTGAATCAATCCCTGTAGCACATGCTATCCAATTTTCACTGCTCCAAAGCAAATTCGTCCTCAGCTAACGACAATTGAGTCAGTTGGGCATTTCGGACTATCTAATTAACTGCTTAGCAATCAGTGGCTAGCATGCAATTTGTTGTACTTCTGTGTCGTCCGCAGTGCAACCGTGTCTTCGCTATCTTCTGCGGTTTGCAGTGCACTCATCGATTTGTGTCAACGAAAAATTCAAAAGGTTTGAATGTCCTTATTCCGTCGAAATAAGCTGTTTTTGTGGAATGCTAAGACCGACTTGTTGATTGAAAAGGCGATTTGTGGTTTAAAGGCCAATAATTCTTGGTAACTTCTCGGGTCCAAGACGATTCCTCTCGGATTGAAGACGATTCCTCTTGGATCGAAGACGATTCCTCTCGGATCGAAGACGATTCCTCTTGGATCGAAGACGATTCCTCTTGGATCGAAGACGATTCCTCTTGGATTGAAGACGATTCCTCTTGGATTGAAGACAATTCCTCTTGGATCGAAGACGATTCCTCTCGGATCGAAGACGATTCCTCTTGGATCGAAGACGATTCCTCTCGGGTCCAAGAAGATTCCTCTCGGATCGAAGACGATTCCTCTTGGATCGAAGACGATTCCTCTCGGGTCCAAGAAGATTCCTCTCGGATCGAAGACGATTCCTCTGAGTTTCGTAGTGGGAGATTCTTGTAAGTTCAATGTGAATTTTTTAAGCTTTAATGGTCTTTAAGCTTTTTCCAGGTTTATTGGGGATTCTTGTTGGCTAAAAAGAGGATTCTTGTGGCTTTAATGAAAGGTTCTTAATTCTTGTGAGTTGACTGGCTCACTTTATACTTTTTTATCCAGGCTAATGATAAAAAATTGTTAATAATCCATGCAACTGGCTCACCACTCCGTCCAGGCCATCTACAGCATGGTTGGCATGGTGACGCGGATGCCAGAGGACGAGTCTACTCCGGAGAAACGAACAGACAAGATCTTCCGGCAGATGGACAAAGACTTGGACGGCCGACTGTCTACGGAGGAGTTCATTGAAGGAGCGAAGTCGGATCCGAGTATTGTGCAACTTCTGCAGTGCGATCCGAACCATCAGGCTTGACGACCTGGTGCATCGGTCATAATTCAAGCTGTATTTCTGCAAGGACTACTAAATAACAAGGACGCTGAACTCCAAAACTTTGTTTTTATAGTGGAGTCGTTTTTTGTTTCTTAAATGCAATAGCAGGAAAGCGCTGTTGTTGGGGACGGGTGTTTGTGGGGTGTGCGTTGTTGGGGGACGGGTGTTTGTGGGGTGTGCGTTGTTGGGGGACGGGTGTTTGTGGGGTGTGCGTTGTTGGGGGACGGGTGTTTGTGGGGTGTGCGTTGTTGGGGGACGGGTGTTTGTGGGGTGTGCGTTGTTGGGGGATGGGTGTTTGTGGGGTATGCGTTGTTGGGGGATGGGTGTTTGTGGGGTATGCGTTGTTGGGGGATGGGTGTTTGTGGGGTGTGAATTTTTGGGGGATAGGTGTTTGTGGGGTGTGCGTTGATGGGGGATGAGTGTTTGTGGGGTGTGCGTTGATGGGGAATGGGTGTTTGTGGGGTGTGCGTTAAGTTGGGAAACGGGTGATTGTGGGGGTTGGTGTTTGTGGGAGTGGGTGTTCTTGGGGTGAAGTTTTTGGGGGTGGGTGTCCTTCTGCGTGTCGGTCTGTTTTAAAATTTAAATTTAAAATGGTCCAAATTCCATGAACTGCGGTAGTCCACGACAGGCATGCTTAAAATAAAATTACAAGAGTTTTGTGAACATTTATGACAGTCCTTCATAAACTTTTTCACGATTTTAGAACCTCGCACTCATCGATTTTGTAATGATATTTTCATAGTTTCGAAAAGCTTTGCAATTAGAAATTAACATTTAACATTTTAAAGTTTCAATTCTGTCATAATCATTGATGCCGTCAAATGGAATGCTGTCTCGTTTAATTTACATTTAATACTGAGTTCTGTGTCCCATATTCTTGCTTGTGTTGTGTATAAAATTATCTGTTCTAACTTTCATCTGTGCATTTTCATTTTTCACTATTGTGCATATGGTAAACGTGCTCCTTGTTTGTAATCAATTGTTTTACTGATTTGTGCACTTTCAGAATGTTCTTGTCTATTAGGAACCAATATTATTTCTGATAAATTCTAAATGTGCAAATCAGAGTCCATCTCCAGATTCTGTGATTAGAGCTCCATATTTTCTGCGCCCAGGTAACCTCTCCAGATTCTATGATTAGAGCTCCATAATTGTTTATGCGCCAGTTGGCCTCTCCAGATTCTGTGATTAGAGCTCCATAATGATTTATGCGCAGTTTACTTCTTCAGAATCATCATGGCTTCTTAGGGCATCGCCACTTCTTCTCTCCAGAATCGATGACTTGAGCTCCATGATTTCAGAGATTAGACTAGCTCTCCTCTCCAGATATACTGTCATTATCAGTTGTCGGAGCATAAATCCTGAGAATAGTAAATTCATTTTTAAATTCAATCTTTAGAAGTACAGGCAACTCTTTAAAGAAGAACTCTTAAAAAATTGATTGTTGTAAATCATTAATTGACTTATATTGTATTTTAAAAATATATTTCCCTATATTATCATTTATAAATTCTACTAAAATAGCTTCACTTAGTACTAACTCTTAGTTTTGTCAATTTTTACATTAGTTAAAATTTATATGATCGAAAAGTGCATAGCAGTACGGTATTTCTATTGCAGAGCTTGGCCACAGGTAGGCATTGACAAGCATTTCGCTACCCATTAACACGCACGCGGGATGCGTGCTATTGTACATAGAAAAAAACATTAGTTTAACGAGTTTTTAGATGACCCAAATATTAATTATTAGATGATTAATTTTTTATTTATACGGTTTATAATTGTAAATTATAAACAACAACTACTTATAGCATGAAAATGAGGGGGAAATGTCTAAAGCCATAGTTTCTCTCGAAGAATTAGTATTTTTGATAGATACGCCCTACTCAAACACAGTGTTAATAAAATTGTTGTTGCCGTCAATGCAAACACGCATATTCTTGGTCGGACGTACAGGCCTCGATATGAACTGGCCGAGGAACCGGCTCGTCAATTGATTGTGGGGTGGCATTGCAACTGGTGATCCGTCATCACTTGCGTGCAGACAGTAGAACTGATAGAGCCGCTCGCATTAGCAGAGAAAGACGCCTCATTGGACGGCATTGTGCTTGTGCTTGGAATTTGCCGGCTTAGTGCACAGTTCACTGCCTTGGAACTCCTGAACAGACTGTGGTCCCGGCACCTGGTTAAATACCTTTTGACCGTCTTCTCACATTTCTGACCGGTAATAAGCATTATGTCTTGCAGCGAATGGCCAGCGGCGTCTAGATCGCACACTCTAGTGACTCTGTGGGAGAATCAAAGGAAAGTAATTTTACATGAACTAGTTAAAACTATTATTTATAAATATACTATTTATATACTATTTATATACCATATCGGAAAACGAAATTTACTTACCTAATACAGTGATTAGTGTAGACCTTGCTTAGACCGGCCCTCGCACTAAGTTTCTTCATAAATTCTTGAAGGAATCGATATCCTCGAGCGGTCTTCTCGGAGAAACGGTACGGTTTTAAAGATTGGCCTTGGAGAGGCTTCGGAAAAAAACGATAGCGAAGCGCAGGGCCTAAACGGGTATATTTATTCAAATATACTGGAGGGGGTGTAAGATAAGACAGGGGGTGGGGTGGAGTCCGCAACCGAGGAAAGAGGCGAGAACTGAGAGCCAATCAGAAGGCAGCGAGGGAGAGAGATAAATGACATAACAAAATTGAACTAGACAGATTCTACTGAGACTGCGTTGTCTTTCTCGATCATAAACAACTAGCCTATTTGGAAACACTAGTCAATGCACTTTTCTGCAGTCGGGATGCATGATATTGGAATACCACGACTCGCGCCTACCGGCGCTCGCGTGTTATACCGATATCATGCATCCCGACTGCAGAAGAATATACCAGTGATGACGCAAAGTGCTCGATCTGTGCTGGCTAGAGCTTCTGAGTCTATACTATTGACTCTGTTTGAGCTGAGCACGGATAAACTGAGATTTGCTGGCTGCACACATTAGCTAAAGCCCTCCCATCCATGCCTGCTTAAAGCAAACAGTTAGAGCTACAGGCACTGATAAGACTTGGCAGTAAGCCTTTTAAGCCTTCAGCCTTGGCCCGTTCAGTCAAATTCGCGTACAACATCATGCTCGGTGGAGTTGTCACGCGGCCTCTCATTGGCCTGATTTTAGTCTCTCTAGAGTCTCTCTTCATGAGAACACCATCCCTGAGAGTCTCTCTTCATGAGAACACCATCCCTGAGAGTCTCTCTTCATGAGAACACCATCCCTGAGAGTCTCTCTTCATGAGAACACCATCCCTGAGAGTCTCTCTTCATGAGAACACCACCCCTGAGAGTCTCTCTTCATGAGAACACCACCCCTGAGAGTCTCTCCTCATGAGAACACCACCCCTGAGAGTCTCTCCTCATGAGAACACCACCCCTGAGAGTCTCTCCTCATGAGAACACCACCCCTGAGAGTCTCTCCTCATGAGAACACCATCCTTGAGAATCTCTCTTCATGAGAACACCATCCCTGAGAGTCTCTCTTCATGATAACACCACCCCTGAGAGTCTCTCTTCATGAGAATTATTGACGAAAAGTCTCAACCTGAGAATTTCGTACTTTCATCGTCCTGGGAGAATATTTATATTGATAATCTCATCCTGAGAATATGTGCGGCAGCAGTTGTTATATTTTAAGATTGCGCCCTCAGCATTAACCAGGTTCAGTCGCATAACTGCTGAGGTTCCAGCGGTTTGAATGGAAAAGATCCGATCAAAGAAAAGGCTGACAGATTTCCATACAGAAGCAACCGATTGACAGGCCAGATGTCTGAAAACTGCGCTGGCCTACATACGGGATACGAGATTAGCATAGCTGAGTAAGGTAAGACTGTCCTATTAACTGCACAATACTGACTCATTTATCCTGTTTGCCGGGTGCGCCTGCGGACGCATAAATAATCAGTCTTAATCGAGCCTCTACATGCGTTTGCACTGGAAAGATTTAGGGCCAGTGAGAGAAATATGCCTGTAGTCAGCAGCATGAGCCTGCGGGCCTGAACTCAACCCAGATTCCCATACCGGTTAATTTCATAATGAAATGGAGGGAACGATCGCGTATGGAAATTTCATTAGCTTAGGTAGCTGCTGGTCATAATCAGTAGGGTTGGAGTCCTATGAGACTATAAAACTGTCGCTGACTCAAACACCGCCATATATCAGTTTTCTAAACGGATTTTGCAAAGATCTGTGCTTTTGTTTAACCTAAAAATTTTTGGTATGATAAGAATTGAGATGCGTCTTAGGATATCCTCAACCTCAGCCTTGAGGCACCCTCCACCTCAGCCTTGGGGCACCCTCCACCTCAGCCTTGGGGCACCCTCCACCTCAGCCTTGAGGCACCCTCCACCTCAGCCTTGAGACACCCTCCACCTCAGCCTTGAGGCACCCTCCACCTCAGTCTGGAGACACCCTCCACCTCAGTCTGGAGACACTCTCCACCTCAGCCTTGAGACACCCTCCACCTCAGTCTGGAGACACCCTCCACCTCAGCCTTGAGACACCCTCCACCTCAGTCTGGAGACACCCTCCACCTCAGCCTTGAGACACCCTCCACCTCAGTCTGGAGACACCCTCCACCTCAGCCTTGAGACACCCTCCACCTCAGTCTGAAGACACCCTCCACCTCAGCCTTGGGGCACCCTCCACCTCAGCCTTGAGGCACCCTCCACCTCAGCCTTGCGACACCCTCCACCTCAGCCTTGGGGCACCCTCCACCTCAGCCTTGAGACACCCTCCACCTCAGCCTTGAGGCACCCTCCACCTCAGCCTTGAGGCACCCTCCACCTCAGCCTTGAGGCACCCTCCACCTCAGCCTTGGGGCACCCTCCACCTCAGCCTTGAGGCACCCTCCACCTCAGCCTTGAGACACCCTCCACCTCAGCCTTGAGACACCCTCCACCTCAGACTTGAGACACCCTCCACCTCAGTATGGAGACACCCTCCACCTCAGCACATAACTACGACTTTAGTTGCTTGTTTGTCACAGCGTGCCAAAAATGGAAAAGCTTTAATGGCGACAAGGGATATTCAGTCAGCCGCTTGCAAAGCTTGCGAGTGCTTTAGCTGTCCATGCCGGGACAAGCTCTCATTCAATACACGTTTATGCAACACCAATAAATGGAGCTGTCACGTGACTTTTGAAAGTACACAGGTGCTTGAGCTGGCTGATAGAGCAGTTTACTTGGCAGTGCGGAGGTTCTAGATGGATCAGTCTTGTGTCATATGCGGGTACCAGCACTTTGATGGGGTATTTATCAGTCTCTGGAAATTTCTAGAAAAGCCTGTTTGCCTGTTTACAATTGAAAACAATTTTTGAGTACTAATAGTAAAAAGAGTATTTTAAGTACTGAAATCAATAAGTAAAATAAATATTATCTAGATATTATAGAAAAAATGAGGCAGGGCAACTTAGTGGTAAACGCGTCTGACTTGTGCCACACCAAGGCACACAGAGTGTACATGCCTGACCAATTGGAAAGTCAGGGCCGCGGTACACCCTGTGTGAGCGTGTGTTTATAGCCTAGTGGTTAGAGCGTCGGACTTACGACTTGATGGTCAGGGGTTCGATTCCCGATCCCACTGGAACAATTTGTGTCCTTGAGCAAGACACTTAACTCTGCATTGCTTCAGTTCACCCAGCTGTAAAATGGGTGCCAGCATTAGCTGGGGTAATTGAGGGTGTGTGGCGACCCCCCAGTCCTTGGACTGAACAGCCGTACGCAGCCTTCAGATGCGCCGCGCAATAGCTGCGGCTGAGCTGTCGGTTGCACATGTGTCCATTAGGGCAGGTGTAATCAATTATTATTATTGATTAATAATTAATTAAGTGAGTGCGTACAGTATTGGCACGCTTGCAGGTGCTCAGGAGTCAGCGGAATGGGCAGAATTGCTCAGCGCTGGTTGCGGAACCACGTCGCCAAGGCGTTGCGCCAGGGTGCCCGCAGCCCTCCGCAGGAAAAAAGGTGTTTATAAGGCCAAAGATTCAAAACTCGTCTTCAATTCTGTCTGTTTAAAACTTAAGTTCTATTGTAAAAAATAAATAAACAGAAGTGGGAGATGGCATTTAAACATGTGAGTTAAGGAGCTCCGTTGATTTTTCATAAAAATCATTTATTATTCAAAGCCAACTTTTATTTTAACGTCATCAAGTGGATACAAAAATTTTATATTAAAAACCTTTTATGATCTACGCTACTGAAAGTAGCGCTCTCGCATATTGTTGCGAAACAAATGAAACAAGCGAAAACAGCTTAGAGACAGTTTTCACCATAGATTAAATTTTTCGAGGTGAGCACACCCGTGTCTATCCAGCAAGTAGGGGCAGGTTACTTCATACATGTACATGGATCTTTGCACTATAAAAATGTGTAGAGCTAAATTGTTATCACAAAATTTGATGGCAAATAATTGGCTGATGAAAGTTTATGCATGTACCAATAGGCAATCAAGCTAATAGGTTTATAAAAACAGATTACGTTAAGGGGTTAGAACAAAAATATTAATAAATTCCAGTATCAATAGTTGTCTTGAAATATCACTTCAGACTGTGGTTTCTGCCACTATTCATTAACTTTCTGCGTTGGCTCCAGCAGACTTAGGAGGTGATTTTGATGTCGTCTGAAATAATGAAGTAATGCCTCAACTTCAAGATACACATAATAAACGAAATGAGACACCTGCTTCAGAATTTGGACACATTCAGGCTCGATAGACGAACTAATCTTTTAAGCCTGTGAGGCACCTTTGGATTCAGCCTTAAGACACCCTCCACCTCAGCCTTAAGACACCCTCCACCTCAGCCTTGAGACACCCTCCACCTTAGCCTTGAGACACCCTCCACCTCAGCCTTGAGACACCCTCCACCTCAGCCTTAAGACACCCTCCACCTCAGCCTTGAGACACCCTCCACCTCAGCCTTAAGACACCCTCCACCTCAGCCTTGAGACACCCTCCACCTTAGCCTTGAGACACCCTCCACCTCAGCCTTGAGACACCCTCCACCTCAGCCTTGAGACACCCTCCACCTCAGCCTTAAGACACCCTCCACCTCAGCCTTAAGACACCCTCCACCTCAGCCTTAAGACACCCTCCACCTCAGCCTTGAGACACCCTCCACCTTAGCCTTGAGACACCCTCAACCTCAGTCTGGAGACACCCTCCACCTCAGCCTTGAGACACCCTCCACCTTAGCCTTGAGACACCCTCCACCTCAGCCTTAAGACACCCTCCACCTCAGCCTTGAGACACCCTCCACCTTAGCCTTGAGACACCCTCCACCTTAGCCTTGAGACACCCTCCACCTCAGTCTGGAGACACCCTCCACCTCAGCCTTGAGACACCCTCCACCTCAGCCTTGAGACACCCTCCACCTCAGCCTTGAGACACCCTCCACCTCAGTCTGGAGACACCCTCCACCTCAGCCTTGAGACACCCTCCACCTCAGCCTTGAGACACCCTCCACCTCAGCCTTGAGACGCCCTCCACCTCAGCCTTGAGACACCCTCCACCTCAGCCTTGAGACACCCTCCACCTCAACCTTGAGACACCCTCCACCTCAGTCTGGAGACACCCTCCACCTCAGCCTTGAGACACCCTCCACCTCAGCCTTGAGACACCCTCCACCTCAGCCTTGAGACACCCTCCACCTCAGCCTTGAGACGCCTCTTCTTTAGCCATCGAGCACCCTCGGCCCTTCGTCTTATCAAGAGACACGACCCATCACCCAGATACCAAGCAGAACACCCGCCGCAACCTACCCATGCTGATGCTCTTAGTCGGATATCCGCCAGACGCGATGTTCTGATCCTCAGCAGATGAAGATTTCTCCCTGCTCACCCGGCAGACTTGCACCACTTTGCGCACATACAGACACAGCAGCACTGCCCCGGCGGCTACCAGGTTAGCAACGAAGATGGCCGGATCGCGCCACTTATAGCCGGTGAGGGTGGACACGCAGCCCCAGCACAGCTGAGCCCCTGCGCAGAACAGCAGGCCGAGGGCCACCTGACGCGAGTCGGTCAAATCGGCGTCCCAGCTGAGCAGCGAGTACACCACGGCAGCCACCAGCAGGCCGGCCGGGTACAGGCAGCTGAGCGCCAGGCCTTCGTCGTAGAAACTCGACGGGCTGCAACGGCTCCAGGCGACGCCTTCGTAGGCGACCAGCTCGACGCTGTCCGGCCGCTGCAGGATCAGCCACTCGGTGCCGAGCATGGCCGACACCAGGCAGATGCAGATGGACAGTCCCAGCAGGCTGACCGGGTGGCTCAGGCCGGTGAAGGATGGACCTTCGCCTGGGGAGCCGGCCGCCCTGTAGATGGTCCAGTTCACCACGCTGCGCACCAGCAGGCTGGCGTAGACGATGCAGTAGACCAGGGAGAGGCCGAACCGCCGGATGGTGCACACCACCGGGGTGGCGTGGGCGATGAACGCGATGTTGATGGCGAAGATGAGCAGGATGCCGACTAGGCACGCGAAGCCGAGATAGTTGGTGCCGGCCGTGCCCTGCACTTTGCGGGGAAACGCGTAGGCCAAGAAGCCGATGGCGACCAGGGTCACAAGGGCGCCAAGGGTGGTCAGCGCCAGCAGCACGGCGCCCCACGGGGTTCGAGCCCGGTCCCACACGTCCGGCTTGGGCAGCAGGGCCAGTGGGTCGCCTGAGTCGCCCGGACAGCCGCAGTCAACGCCGGTCGGACAGGCGGACGACGGAGTGGCAGCCAGCTGGCTGCCATCGGGACCGTAGGTGGCCAGGCTGAAGAGTGCGATGAGGGCGCCGATATGTAGTGATGCTGATAGTGTGTCTCAATAGGCTGATAATGTGTCTCAATAGGCTGATAGTGTGTCTTAATATGCTGATAGTGTGTCTCAATAGGCTGATAATGTGTCTCAATATGCTGATAGTGTGTCTCAATAGGCTGATAATGTGTCTCAATAGGCTGATAGTGTGTCTTAATATGCTGATAGTGTGTCTCAATATGCTGATAGTGTGTCTCAATATGCTGATAATGTGTCTCAATATGCTGATAGTGTGTCTCAATATGCTGATAGTGTGTCTCAATATGCTGATAATGTGTCTCAATATGCTGATAGTGTGTCTCAATATGCTGATAATGTGTCTCAATATGCTGATAGTGTGTCTCAATATGCTGATAATGTATAATGGCAGGGGGTGTTTGCTGGGACGGGAAATTCCGATTCGAGTTAAACCAGTTAGCCAATCAGAGTCTAGATAAAGGGAGTGAGGTGGGTGAATGTACAGGGTAGGGAGGGGCATAATGTGGAAGTGACGGAATTCTAAAAATAGAATCGTACTCACCTCTGGCCAGCTTGAGGCACGTATCTATTGCGCCAATAGCCAATTTTATTATAGACATATCCGGAGCCCGACCGGACAAAATTGAGCACATCGTAGCCCCGATCTCCGTAGCCATCTGTAGTGAACCGGAACAGCAGGCTGTCGTTGCCTAGCCGGCCCTGCAGCACCCGCCACTGCGCGTTGCTAATATAGCGGTAGATAGTTGCCAGGCGAGTGGCCGCCGGCATCCGGTACAGGCACACATCCGTTGCCGTGGTGCCGCATTCGGCCCGCTGGAAATCGGCGACACCTTTGGCGGCGATGAATGCGGACAGGATGGTGGAGTAGGTGCCGCCGTTCTGGGTCAGCGCGCCCGCTGGCAGGCTGCCGCTCGGGTCGCAGACGGTGGCGTACTGAGTCTGGATCACCGAGCTGCCCGTGAGACGGCACTTCAGCGTGTGCTGCCAGAATTCCTGTGGTGAGCGAGAGAGTTCAGTGTGGGCGTTAGGGTTAGGATTCTCCAAGATTGACAGAGCTCATTAATATATACTCATGGCGATTGAGGAGAAAAAATTGCCATTTAATACTAGTTGGGATTTTGGCTCTCAATGAGCTCTGCCTCTCCCCTATCAGCCTCTCTTTTTCCTCCCTCCCTCTCCCCTCTCTCCCTCTCCCCTATCTACTTCTCTCTTTCTCTCTCCCCTCTCTCTCTCCCGTCAGCCAATTAGAATCAAGATTGATGGAGTGAGGTGGGTGAATGTACAGGGCAGGGAGGAGCATGGCAGGGAGAGGCATAGCCCCTCTCTTCCTCTCTCCCTCTCTCCTCTCTTCCTCTCTCCTTCTCTCTCATCATTTTCTTCTGTATAACCCTACACCTATCCCCTGTAAGTTCTCACTTCTACCGAGAGAGAGAGAGAGAGAGAGAGAGAGAG
The DNA here is from genome assembly GCA_002269645.1 of Macrostomum lignano. Taxonomy (NCBI): domain Eukaryota; kingdom Metazoa; phylum Platyhelminthes; family Macrostomidae; genus Macrostomum; species Macrostomum lignano. The sequence continues at coordinate 122,102 of NIVC01002949.1, forward strand.
AGATCTGGTAGAGACCCCACACGCTTGAAACCGGATGCCTTTAAAAATTCAATCAACTTTGACACATCGTGACCTCCTCCCTCACCTCCAGCCAGTCCACCGGGATGCCCTTCCGTCTGGCCGGCGCCAGTCCGATCTCGGCCACCCAGCGGTCCAGATCGGGTACAGTGAAGTAGGTCTGGCGCAGGGTCACGGCTCCCAGTGCCGCCGACTCCAGTCCCTGCACCACGGACATCTTGTCCGCCCAGCTGTCCAAGCCGAGCAGCACAAATCGGCCCTGCAGGCCGAGTTCGCGCACCGCGGTCAGCAGGGTGCGCAGGTCCTGCTCGGGCAGGTAGGCGATCAGCGCGTTGACGTACGCCATCCGGCTTGCCGACTGCAGCGCCGCTTTGGCCTCGGCCAGGCTGATCGCCGATCCGGCAGCGCCGGCGCCGATGTACTTCATGCAGACCGACTGGCTGCCGTTGCGACGGGCGATCGCCGCTTCGAAGGCCGCCTTGCCGGCCAAGCCGAACGGGGTGGTATCGTGGATGAGGGACACCACCGACCAGTTGTAGCTGCTGGCCACGTCTAGGAGGGCGTCGATCTGGCGGTTGGCATTGGGGATGTGGGTGAGCAAGTGGTTGAATGTGGGTGAGCAGGTGGTTGGATGTGGGTGAGCAGGTTGTTGGATGTGAGTGAGCTGGTTGTTAATGTGGGTAAGCAGTGGTTGGATGTGGGTGAGCAGGTGGTAGATTTTGAGACAGAGGTTAATGAAAGTGCTTATGTAGACTACTTTATCGCTAATCTCGACTACTTCTAGTATAAGAATACGAATATTATGACCCGAAAAAATCGCTCCTTACCTGCACACTATCCGGCGGCACCACCCGCAGGAATCTCGGGTAAAATGCTCGACTGCTCAATGAAATCGCGGTGGCATCCGGCGACACCACGGTGGAGTCTGGCACGACGGTTGCCAGTCTGGCGCTGACCGCCGAACCGTCGGTGAGGTAAGCGACGGCGGTCAGCGGGCCGACAAGGTCGGTGAAGCCGGCGTAGCCGCAGATGCCGGTGCCGGACGTGTAGGAGAAGGCGAAGGTGGCCGCCCGAGCCTCCGACTGGCAGACATCGATGCTGAGGCCGCCGAATTTGAAGCCGGAGACGTCGGGGTCGCTGTTGTTGTTGATGAGGTCGATGGCGTAGTGGAAGGCCAGGAGGTTGTTGAAGCCGGACTGCAGGTTCATGGGCCGCACAGGGATGCGGACCGGCTGCCGTGGACTGACAGGAACTGCACGAGGTTCAGGTCCATGCTGCTGGAGTTCACCTGCATGTACACGGAGCTGGCGGCGGGGTGAGGGTTGGTCTGAATAAGATGGGCGTGATTCAGATAGCGGTAGATATCCAGATTGACATCTGATGGCATAAGGTGTCTGCCGGTTTTTCAAGATGTCAGTTTGGCGGTGTATGATATCAGTGGGGGTGTATGATGTCAGTGGGGGTGTATGATGTCAGTGGGTGGTGTATGATGTCAGTGGGTGGTGTAAGATGTCAGTGGGTGGTGTATGATATCAGTGGGTGGTGTATGATGTCAGTGGGGGTGTATGATGTCAGTGGGTGGTGTATGATGTCAGTGGGTGGTGTATGATGTCAGTTGGTGATGTAGGATGTCAGTGGGTGTGTATGATGTCAGTGGGTGGTGTATGATGTCAGTGGGGGTGTATGATGTCAGTTGGTGATGTAGGATGTCAGTGGGTGGTGTATGATGTCAGTGGGGGTGTATGATGTCAGTGGGGGTGTATGATGTCAGTGGGTGGTGTATGATGTCAGTGGGTGGTGTATGATGTCAGTGGGGGTGTATGATGTCAGTGGTGATGTAGGATGTCAGTGGGGGTGTATGATGTCAGTGGGTGGTGTATGATGTCAGTGGGGGTGTATGATGTCAGTGGGTGGTGTATGATGTCAGTGGGTGGTGTATGATGTCAGTTGGTGATGTAGGATGTCAGTGGGTGGTGTATGATGTCAGTGGTGGTGTATGATGTCAGTGGGGGTGGTATGATGTCAGTGGGTGTGTATGATGTCAGTGGGGGTGTATGATGTCAGTGGGGTGTATGATGTCAGTGGGGGTGTATGATGTCAGTGGGTGGTGTATGATGTCAGTGGGTGGTGTATGATGTCAGTGGGTGGTGTATGATATCAGTGGGTGGTGTATGATGTCAGTGGGGGTGTATGATGTCAGTGGGTGGTGTATGATGTCAGTGGGTGGTGTATGATGTCAGTTGGTGATGTAGGATGTCAGTGGGTGGTGTATGATGTCAGTGGGTGGTGTATGATGTCAGTGGGGGTGTATGATGTCAGTTGGTGATGTAGGATGTCAGTGGGTGGTGTATGATGTCAGTGGTGGTGTATGATGTCAGTGGGTGGTGTATGATGTCAGTGGGTGGTGTATGATGTCAGTGGGTGGTGTATGATATCAGTGGGGGGTGTATGATGTCAGTTGGTGATGTAGGATGTCAGTGGGTGGTGTATGATGTCAGTGGGTGGTGTATGATGTCAGTGGGGGTGTATGATGTCAGTGGGTGGTGTATGATGTCAGTGGGTGGTGTATGATGTCAGTTGGTGATGTAGGATGTCAGTGGGTGGTGTATGATGTCAGTGGGTGGTGTATGATGTCAGTGGGGGTGTATGATGTCAGTGGGGGTGTATGATGTCAGTGGGGGTGTATGATGTCAGTGGGGTGTATGATGTCAGTGGGGGTGTATGATGTCAGTGGGTGGTGTATGATGTCAGTGGGGGTGTATGATGTCAGTGGGGGTGTATGATGTCATTAGGAGTTGTATGATGTCAGAGAGTGATGTAGGATGTCAGTGGGTGTTGTAGGATGACAATGAGTCGTGTATGCTATCAGTGGTGATGTAGGATGTCAGTGGGTGGTTTATGATGTCAGTGGGTGGTGTATGATGTCAGTGGGTGGTGTATGATGTCAGTGGGTGGTGTATGATGTCAGTGGGTGGTCTATCCACATTCTAATAAATTCCCCATAGCAACCAATTAGACGGGAGCACTCACAGGTTGCGCCCCAGATTCGGGCAGACGGTGTCGCAGGAGCCGGCCAGGCTGCAGTTGCTGGTCCAGGCCAGGCTGAAGTCGCTGCGCAGTTTTAGCAGTGCCGTATCGTTGTAGGCGCCGACGCTGGAATAGAAGAAGTTGGTCGTTGAGCCCGATGATGTGGTGCGCAGCTCGTAGATGTGGTAGCCCCGGTTGCTGTCGCCGGCCGCGTTGACGGAGAAGTTCAAATTGGTGGCGTCGACGAACACGGCCGACCGGATGCCGCTCTGCACCCACTGGCGCTTCTCGCCGGAGCCGTAGAAGTCGCTGCAGATGCCGTTGTAGTCCGGACCGCAGATGCGCAGCAGAGCCGTGTGGATGCCCAGCGCGGTGGAGTAGACAGCGTTCACAACATAGAGGGCCAGTGAGTCCTGCAGGTGTCCACGGCGGGGCGGGGATTCTTTTATTTCTTTTATTCGCAATTCCTTTCAATCAAAAAAGTTTACAGCTCTTTCAAAATGGCATCAGTTTCTTTCAATTTGTTTTCGGTAAATAAAAAATTTGAAAATGAGCCGACAATTGGATGTTGTCGACATCATACACAGTTTAACGTGTTAAAGATCAGACACAGAACTCCAAATTCTCCTAAGCTTTTGAAGACAAGATCATAAACTGTATGTTTTAAAAACTTTCTCTAGGACTGCCGTCTAGATTAATGAGCTGCAGTTCCAAGAAATCTGTTAATTCAATCGCTCTTTAGACTTTGAGGAGGAGGAAGATGACGTGATGGAGGGCTGTCACTGACTATTAAACTTCAACTCACCTTGTGCCCTGCTTAACGCGCCAAACGTGCATCTCACTTATGCATACATCATGTACTTTCTACCCAAACTTTTACCAATCGCTCAAATATCGTTTTATACCATTTAGTATTTAAATACTTGTACGAGTATCTCTCTAAAACAAGTCTAAACGGTGTCGCGTCACCTTTTTCGAACAAACGTTCAATTGCAGATCCAGGAGAGGGTCACAAAAGGTCAGCTGACCCCCTTGCCGGGAAAAATCCTAGATCAGCCCCTACAAACTTTGAAAGATTAATCGAATGAAACTTTGGGTTAGATATCAATATATGACACTAGAATGACAGAATGGGTCGTTGTGTTGAGCAGGGCTGAACACCTGCATGAAAGAGGCCCTAGTTACAAGATTTTTACAGCATCTCATGTGCTCTTATGAAGCTGCCTTGGTTCTAGCGCTCACCTGTGAATAGTTTGCAGAATCCGTGAGCGACATTGTAGACGAGCTGCATCTTTTACTGTAGTAGGGCGAACTGCTGGACAGGGTGCACTGAAACAGGTGCTCATAGTACTCATTGAACCAGGGATTCACCGAAGCGTAACTTGTTGGATTCTTTGACAGCAGGTAGCTTCGCTCGAAGTCAGTGAGGTCGGCGGTCTCGAAGCCGAACGTGATGGCTCGAGGATAGCGGCCGTTGGTGATTTTGCTCAGCACAGTCTTGCTGTTGCCCCAGTAGGTCGTGCCTGGTTTGCGAGTGAGGTGGGGTTGGTAATGTTGGAGAGCTGGTGTAAGCTGGAGACTGAGATGAGCGACTGGGAGATGCTGCAGGCAATGTTTTTTTCTAGTGTATCTCCTTTGCAGACCAACACTAATCCTGTTGCTTCCGGCATACTAACTTCTTCCAGTACTATCGGTGCTTCCTGTACTACCAGGTGCTTCCGGCACTACTAACTTCTTCCAGTACTATCGGTGCTTCCTGTACTACCAGGTGCTTCCGGCACTACTAACTTCTTCCAGTACTATCGGTGCTTCCTGTACTACCAGGTGCTTCCGGCACTACTAACTTCTTCCAGTACTATCGGTGCTTCCGCTAACTACAGTTATTCCCTGTACTTGCAAGTTTTACAACCACTTATTTTCGGCTAGTTTTACTTGCTTGAACTACTTGTAATAATGTTCTACTGTCTGTCTGACTGTCTCAATTCTTCTCACCCTGGCCTCAACTAGGCAAGCACCTGAATGACCTTGTTGTCAACGAATTTCGCTTACCAATAAACAGGAACCGATCGTATGTAAGATTATTTCGCGACACGGCGCCGAGAAGTTCAGCGAGGTCGTTAGACTGCAGGAAGGTGACAATCACAGTTGACTGGGGCCTCTCAGCAGCTCGGAGGCCACTTGATCGGGCGTTAACAGCGGTAAGACCGGTGCGGTTCACCTGTGAGAGTCAATGGCAGGGCCCAGTTGAAACTGGTATTTAGATTTAATTGGCTTTTTCCTTGCTTGTACAGTTCTGAGATTTAACATTTAGTATATGGACTAGCATTCAATGACCCCCCTGTGGGGGCACCTTTTAAGCTCCCCGAGCTACATATGCACGTACAGTATACATGTACGAGACACCCCGTGTCATCTTGATCCCATCTCTGTTTGAGCAGAAAATCTACCTGTAGAGTGTGACTGATGCAGATGCCTTCGTTAGCGATGGCTCGCTGAACAGACTGCAATCCGCTAGATCCGTAGGCGCCGCGGGAGACAGCACGAATTGTACATTGGTGAGGCCGTAGCGCTTCAGGAAATCCACAATAGCGTAGGCCACCTTGTCGTCGCTGGGCACCGTGCGCGAGAAATACGGATAGAGCTGCTTGTTGCTAAGGGAGCTCATGGTGGCCGCGTAGGAGATCACGGGCACCTGCACCACGTTGCGTTACCTGTAAAGGTGGGCAGGGGCGAGTTGAGTTGGTAAAGAAACCACGTCGTAAACTTTTGTACCAACGTAGCCGGATGACCTATGCTCGATTCCTGGAGACTACTCATATGAGTGATTCTGTGGCTGGCCTGTGAGAGCATCGAGTCTCGAAATAAAATGAAGGATTCACTGATTACCTAATATACCGGTACATATGAACACCGTTAAGGAGTCCCTAGTTCTAGAAGCATAAAGTAGCTAGTGAATTTAGTATATGGACAAGTAATCTACGACCCCCCTGGGACGGCAATTAACAAAAGTCCAAAAATTGCTTAACTCGATACTCATACTTTCGGGCAATAGCCGAAAAATCACACCATACTACTCCAGGTACTTAGCATTTATCACTAAACACCAATGGGCTGTCGGTTTAACAATTCCCCTATCACCGCCAAGCGTGGGATGAACAGGTAATTAAACTAAGTAAAAACCACCCTAGACAGTTGATCTGCCATCTCGGATGTGGAGGCAGCCACGTAAGCCATGACATTTCTGGGTCAATTCGGTTCAAGCTGGAGTCCCTGAGCACGATGGAGCCCGAGTGCAGATTGGCCACCAGGCTGTCCGTGCGCACAGCTGACGAGCAGGTGTCCATGACAATGCCGCCAACCTTAACGCCGCGAAGTTTTCCAGAGAATATCGGACTGGTTTGGATGGATTCAATGGCGTATTTGAACACCTCCGTCAGGAGGAAGCCGTTCTGGCGTTGACTCTGCCGCAGCTGAACGGCACAGAGCCGGAATAGTGCACATCGAAGAGGCCTGCGGGTGAGGAGTGAAAGTATATCTTCTCTCTAACTTTATTTTTTCTTCATCCTCTCTCAAATAAGTCCTTTTTTGTTCATCGATTTCTTAGCCTACTGGGCGCCCACCTCACTCCGTTTCTATTTATTTTGCCCCATTGGCTGTCAGCAGCTTTCCTGCCCCACTGGGCACCCACCTCACTCCATTTCTATTCACTTCACCCCATTGGCTGCCTCAGCGGGTTTCCTACGCCACTGGGCGCCCACCTCACTACATTTCTATCACCTCGCACATTCATTATTACGAGTAGAATTTAGACAAATTGCTTTCGCTAGCTAAATTCTCACCACCAATCAGCAGCTGGCCG
>NIVC01002950.1:0-40000 GCA_002269645.1 Macrostomum lignano
CGAACTTGGACGGTCGCGCTTCGCATAGTACAGCCCGAACATCACTGGTCCACTGCTCGCAGTCTGTTTTCTCTCTTTTTCTGTCTCCGCCTCTGTTTACTCGGCTACGAGCGTCTCTCCTGAAAGCATTTTATTTTATTGCGTCTTCTTTTATTAACGTTTTGAGCTGCAACCCGTACGCGCTCAAAAATTGCTCGACTCATTCAGCTGTCTTCAATTCAGGTTCGAATTTCTGTCGGGCAACCCCCACCCCCACGTCAAAAGAAAGAAAAAACATAGATTTGCTTAGCACAAGCTCGTGGGATGCTCAAAACGCGTGAGCATATACAAGCAAGCCCTTTTCAGGTGTTACTTGTACTACAACTAATTGCTATATTAGCAGTTATTTGACTATTATTATACTACAATAAAAACATTACATAATTTGTGTAAGCAAGCCTTAAAATCTCAGCAACTCACCCCGTAAGCCTCGAAATCTCAGCAATTCATCCAGTAAGCCTCGACATCTTAGCAATTCTTTCGAGCAAACATCCCCCGATAACAACCCCCCCCCCAAATAGCAAGCACCCGCCAGATAGCAAGTATCCCCCAGATAGCAAGTATCCTTAGGTAACACCCCCCCAAATACCAAGCACCACCAGATTGCAAGCTAGTAAAACAATTTCCTCAGCTAGTGCAATAATCCTTTTCTCATTTAGTGCAATAAATTATAGTCAGGGAAGCCTCTATGGTCGCTTCGCGGGTAGCTTAGCGAGCCAATAGGATTTCCTGATACAGTCAACAAGTCAAGAACAACTTAAAAAGTTTCATTGCTTTAAGTACTAATCAACACCCATGCTTGGCGAATGTAGTCATTGATAATTGTACAAATATTCTTTTTGACTGCAATTTTTGCATAGCTACTGGTAATTCAAATTTTCTTACATGTTGGTAAGTTGAGTGCCATTCCGGAGTACATATGTTAAAGTTTAAAATTGTAGCTCTCAATTAACGCTCGAATTAGTAGATTCTCCTGACTAAGGCCCAAGAGGATCAACTAAGCATGTTAGTTAGCTTGTTAGTTAAGTGAAGCAAGTCGGCACGTGCAGGAAAAGATAACTTTCTGGTTGAAAATCCTCTCGATGGGTGGCCAAGTTAACAAAAAATACACCAGAACTGAGCTGTAAATTTTATCTTGGCGAAGGCTATACGCCGGATACCATGCAATCCATTAATTTCATCCAAAGGTCCCTAAACAGGCAATAAATATTCATATGTCTATCGCGCATTTCCAGTCTAGTCTAAAATGATTTATAGACTGAATTAGTGCTTTAGCCGAAATTATGTATCAATACATGTACGTACCTTGTAATGAAGCTGAGCATCAAAACTGAAAGATATCATGGTATGTTTAGCATGTTATGTTAGCTATGAGGGGCTGTAGCCTAGTGGTTGGAGCGTCGGACTCACGTCTGAAAGGTCGGGGTTCGATTCTCAACCTATACTTGGAAACAATTTGTGTACTTAATTCTGCATTGCTTCAGTTCACCCAGCTGTAAAATGGGTGCCAGCATTAGCGGGGGTAATTGAGGATGTGTATTAGGGAGGGGGGTTTTTATATTATTAATATTATTAGCATACCACTTTTTGTACACTTTATAGACAGATTCTGACTAAACTTCGGGGATAAACTTATAGATGTGTGTACTAATTGAACCATTCTTAGTACACTGTGTCTATAGGACATATCGGAAATTTCCCATGGAACCAGCTAATTTATGGTTCCCATTTCTGCCTCACTGTAAATACTGTATGTTCTAATTTTAGCTAGCTATATATTTTGCTTTAGTTTACATGTACAGTATGTTCACTGAAATTTAGATTTTTTCAAATAAACTCGAATTTAGCAAGTCGATCGTTGTTTTAAATAAGTTCAAGCCATGCGGAGACTTAATTACATGTACGTAGTCTCTTTTTAGATAAAAAAATCGAAAGCAACCGACTTCTCGCTCATCCTTGTGACTTTAAAAAGAGTAAAAAAGTGGTATTTTTATTTAAAGATTCGGAATGCTGAAAAAGTACACGTGTGTCTGCTCTTAATTGTGGCTTACTGCGATATAATGGCTAGTTTAATTCTACTGTGTATAATGGTGACAGCTCTAAGAATTTAAAAAGTTTTGTACGAGCGTAATTTAATTGACCACTCAGAAATGCAGAAGATGACATTAAGAAAGTGTTTGAAAATTGTAAAAAAGATGTACAGCCGTAGTGCTGGTAGAGCTGGTAGAACAATTCAGGGAATTGAAGCAAGTGTCGCGTACGGCATTGTCTATTAGTTCGTGACAAACCCAATTTTGCGACTAAACCGTCCAATCTGTAGTTGCACCGTTTCCGCTACAACGATCAAAATTGTATTCATTCTATTTTTTCTGTTGCTTCAGATCAGATCGGATGAACTCAAAGGCCCTGTCTCTCCTAATACTAAAACTGACGCGATGTTTGTCTGTATCAGACTATAATTCTAAACCCGTCCTTCCTTGCAGACGGGAGAAAGGAGCTGCATGGTCAGAAATTGCAATCTAGAGTATAAAAGAAGAGGAAGCATTAGCAAAAAATCTCAGCTATAAAGGCCGCTTTGACGTTCGAACGAAGTCGCAGTGCTACATTACAGGGGCGTGGCTAGATAAGACCTTTGCACAGGCTTTAGCTTTAGCTCAAGATCGACAGCAATTTGCCAGCTACAAATGAGAGCATTTCTTTGCTGCTTTAAAGCAGTGACAGGCGCAAGATTTAAAGCATTTCATCAGAACACTGTCATTTGTCTACATATCTTTGAGTCTTTCGGTCGAAGATTACCCATCTAGACATAGATTCAGATAGGCAATGTTCTATCATCAGCGTGATGGAACAGCCGTTGCTAGAGTACATTTAAACACGATTGAAATGTTTTTAAATGTTACGGTTTAAAAAGACGTATAAATGGCTTTCTACACCTCTGAACAATTTCGATGAGATGAGCCAATGACCAACAGTGTTGTATCTCTTTATTGCCGTCCAATTCATTTGGGAATTTTGTCGAGAAATGTAATCCACTTTGCCCGTGCGCCTCGTCTATTCCCCCAGTGTTAAATGAGCGATGATAATCAGTAGCGTAACACTGCTACCATAGAAAAACCAACAAGATGGATAGACATGACTACTTAGCGGAGATAACTCATTATCTCCGGCGGAGATAAGGCGTTATACTCGGGTCGCACTGCAAGCCGTGGATTACATACAAAGAATCGCCTGATACTAGGAGATGAGCTATAGACAGAATCTCCTCGTATCAGGCGATTCTTTTTTATGTTCCCGATCATTTTGGTTTATACTAGCTAAACTGCACTCAATAAACTCTCGCCCTTGTATACAGAAAGTACATTTAACTGGCCTGGTCCCAACACGCGGATATTTTACTCAAGCTCAGCGTCTTCCCTTTTTCCAAGCCTCTTTCCGAGCAGATCAACATGGCCATGGGTAACTTGTATTATTAATGATATGAAGTCTCGAGCTCAAAGCAGAAATTCACCATAGCTCAAATAGCCGGGCCTTGCTAAAAGTGCACTTAGCAAGTAGTTGTTATTTTGTATGAAGAATTCTTTTGCTGTATCAATAAGGCTTTAATACGGACTATGTAGAATGAATCAATTAAAAATCATTTCTAGATTGTTGAGCTATCGTATCAGATTGTCACAGACATTTGTCACAGTTAATGTCACTTGTCCCACTGGTGTCACTTGTCACACAATTGCGTCGCTTGTCTCACTGGTGTCACTTGTCACACAATTGCGTCGCTTGTCTCACTGGTGTCACTTGTCCAACTGGTGTCACTTGTCCCACTGGTGTCACTTGTCACACAATTGCGTCGCTTGTCTCACTGGTGTCACTTGTCCCACTGGTGTCACTTGTCCAACTGGTGTCACTTGTCCAACTGGTGTCACTTGTCCAACTGGTGTCACTTGTCCCACTGGTGTCACTTGCCCCACTGGTGTCACTTGTCCAACTGGTGTCACTTGTCCCACTGGTATCACTTGTCGCACTTGTGTCACTTGTTCCACTGGTGTCACTTGTCACAATAGTGTCCCTTGTCACACTAGTGTCACTTGTCACAATAGTGTCACTTGTCAAACTGGTGTCACTTGTCACAATAGTGTCCCTTGTCACACTAGTGTCACTTGTCACAATAGTGTCACTTGTCAAACTGGTGTCACTTGTCACAATAGTGTCACTTGTCAAACTGGTGTCACTTGTCACACAATTGCGTCGCTTGTCTCACTGGTGTCTCTTGTCGAAGTTGGGGTCTCTTGTCACACCATCTTGTCACAATATTTATATATAAACATTTAGCGCCTACAGCCAATTTGCGAAAAAAGCGGGGCCTAAGAATTCAGCTCTGAGTCACTTTTGGCGGACAAAAATCTTCTATTACCAATTAGGTTGACCTAGAAAATCGCAACCATTGTAACGATATATAATCCTTTCTTGATAGCTTTTGAGCGAACAGTACATGTATTTCATAAAGTGTAACGTACTGCTCTCTACTCTACATATATCCATATTTCTCCTCTATACTCTCCTCTCTCCTCTCTTTCACTCTCCTTTTCATTCCAGCCGTATAGTCGAACCCCAAGCCAAATCTCCGGGCATATGGGTGTACATTGAGTGTACGGACCACGACGGAGAAAGAGAGAGAGAGAGAGAACTGGAAGACAGAGATCGGAACAGCGCGGATCATCCAATGAGAGGAAATTGCTTCCCTCCTCGCTATAGAGGATGGCGGATTTATCCACGTGCGCTGTGGGGCTTTGCATTTAATCAGCTAGCTTGGCTGCCTTTAAGGAAGCAGGTTTCCAGCGTTATTTTAATAAATTCAAATACTGATTTCTTTGCACTTTAAGCATTTGATCCTGCACGGTAAGTATACACCTGCAGTATACTTATAGCTATTGAAATAAGCTAGTATTTGAACCTTATATAGCATAGATCAGCGGATTAATGTGTCTGATTATTGAGTCAGATTACCCCGGGTTCGATTCCGCACGTGTATCCTAGTTTGTTATAACATTAACTACTATTAGTAGTCAGATCCTAGAACTGTTATAGCAGAATCTGGAAAATTAAAACAGAGGCTTATATCTACGTGTATAAGAATTCGTTTGCCAGATATTCATTACAAAATATCAATTACCAGTTCCAGCAAAGTACGAGGTATAAGCTAAAGGGAGCTGCATATTTCTACCTCAGAAAAACAAAAAAACAGCGTCGTTTAAAACAAAGCAGACGAGAGACTGCTGACAAAGCGTTTCAGAATTGATTATTCCAGACTGCCTCACTTTGAGTAGAGATTTTTCTCAGTTATTCTCTTCATCCCAGAGAGTTCACTGTAAATCTCATTTTCTATACAGTTGTCTGCACAATCCTCTGGGGAAACTGCAGGCTTTCTCATTTTATTGAATTTCAACCCTGTGAGCGCCAAGCTGACTGCAAATTTTGTATGAATACACACACACAAGCACTCCAAATATCTTATGCATCTTATGCTCTTGATTAGCAAGTAAAACGATTCGAAATATAAATTAAGGAAATTGCTGTTTTTGAAGCGACTAAAAACACATGAACTAATTATTTAAACAAACATGCAAATCAGTCTAAGAAATATTTCAGATATTTCCAGGCTCGATTCTAAGTGCAGTCACATTATTTTGGGGCTAAATTGGAATTTCCGCTTGGCTCTGCTCGTGCAATTAACGCCCAGCTTGAGGGCCAACCCCCAAGACACAGTGAAGTGTTCATGCCTAACGATAAATAAAGTTAGGGCCGCTGTGCACTCCTGTGTGTTTACCTGTGCGTATGACTGCGTACGTATCCGCGCGCTTGTGTGCCTGCTCAGGGTAGTCGGCGGAATGGGCGTAATGCCTCTCGCCGGTTGTGTGACAATGTCGCTTAAAGTGCGCCAGGGTGCACACAACCCCCCCTGCCTCCAATAAAAATAACTTAAACCCTAAACCAAACCAAGTCCTAATCTAACCTAAACTCTAACTCTAATCATAACGGAAACCTAACTTAACCTTAGTCGTCGGGAGGTGAGATTGGCTGGTAGTCAAATGACAATATCCTGTAGCGTCCCTTTACTTTAGTTGCCGCACGAATAATATAGATAAACTAGAAACTACTACTGACTATTGTTAGTAGGCAGACGCAGAACTCGTATCTTTTCTATTTAGAACCATTTAAATCAACCTGTTCACAGCGACATGGCTCAAGAATACGAAGTGTCGATTAGCTGCAATAATCTGGCCGACAAAGACCTGCTCAGCCGATCAGACCCGATGGTGATTCTCCTCGTCAACGTGCCGAACACGAAACGATTCGTAGAACTGGGACGCACCGAGCTCATTAGGAATTGCCTCAATCCACGATTCCTGCGCACCCTCCGCATCACCCAAGGAACTGGCGGCGAGGATCCGACAATGCGCGTGGCGGTGATTGACATCGACAATTTCGACGACATCGACCGACTAGCCGATCAGGACTTTATTGGCGAGTATCATTACGCATTAGAGGTTTTAGGATTCGACCTCATATATCTTTCCTGTTGCTCTTAAGTTGGCGATCTCGTATACATGACGAAGAATCAAACGCTACTACTTATTTGCGTTCAGTAGTATGGTAAAGATTCGAGAGTGTCGCTGTGGTTTGATGCTGGGTTTATGACTCGTCAGCTTGACAAAGCTTCAGTGACTTCGCAACAGGACAAAACATTATAAGATATTAACCATTTTCAATGACTAATAAGGAAACAGGCAATCATGGGATTTAACCTAAATTTACCTGAAGGAAGCGAACCCTTTAAGCGACGAAATAAATTATTTTTTGTAATTTAATAGAGAAAAAAATATAATTTGCCAAAATTACGCCGACTTAGCGGCCACGACGCGTGACTAAATAGCAAAGAGCGGAGGGGGAGGCTGCCCTAAGCCCCGCACACACGCAGAGCACCAGCACCCCACCAACCCACCAAAACGAGACCAGTCCGGCGCGGGGGAGGGGGTTAAAACCAGTTAGAGTCAGATACCTGCCTCAAACTGACGTAATTTTTAACGAAACAGGAAGAGCCGAGTTTCACCAATCACTGCTGACCAGCAACCGAACCTTCAGTGTCCTGCTGAGCGGCAACTCTGGCGAAGTTGTCTTCAAAACGCGTCCCTACGACGCAGGCCTCGATGGTCACGTGACATTGGAGCTAGCCAATCACAGCTTCCCGATAAAGGATCGCGCTATTTTCTTAGAAATTTACCGTCTAGACGAAATTGATGAGGACGCTGACGGCGTGCTGGCCTATCGCTCGGAGCAGTCCGTGTCGGGAGAATTCGAGCCAGTGAAAGTGTCTTTGTTCACGCTGGCTCTTGGTAGCCGGCAGAGCAAACTCCGGTTCGAATGCTGGCGCTTCTGCAATCGCGGCGATCACGTCTGCCTTGGAAGAAAACTAACGAGCCTGGAGGAGCTGGAGCAGCTCTATGTGCATCACAATGTTCCGCTACTATCGTTTAACTATAAAGACGAGGACAGCCGTTACTGCAGCCTGCTGGTCAAGTACGTCGACGTCCGTCAGTGAAGAAACCCATTTAGAGGATTTAACACTTCAAATTTATTGGAATTCATTCGAAGGCCCAGTTTTGCTCGAAAGTGCATTAGCAAGATAGATTTTCTGTTGAAGTGGTCGGTCCCGCAACTTCATCGACTTCTGAAAACTGTAGAAAATTTTTAGAAGGAGATCAGGAGCTAGTTTAGCTACTTCTAAAAAATAGAAATTCTCTACATTAGCATCGAGCTTTTAGGTGAAATTGGCACTTTTAGTAAAAATTTTAGTCATGTGAAGTGTAAGTCCTCAAAATAACACGACGTCCAGAAAGCTTTGAGTTTAGACTTTTTTATTTAGCTGTTTTGTCTATGCGAGTGTATTTTTTCTAAGTGTTTCTGTGCCTGTGTTTTGTCACGTAATTTTAATTTTATCTAACACCTTAATTCTTGCTGTTCGAGTGCAATAGGCTAATCAACAAACAATAGCAGTTGGTCTTGCGTGATTTCTAAAATCAACTGGTACGAGAATTACGAGCGTAGCTCAGGCTTTCGATTATTAGAAATCATACAGCTAGCTTTGAACCGGAAAATCTTTTTGCTTTAAAAACAAGAGGACAAGTTTTTTTATTGAATCAAAAGCGCTATCTGTGATAACTCTGTTGATCAGACCAAACTCTAGAGACAGCTTTTGCTTTTACGCAAGCCCCAAGTCCCATTCTTGTCGTACTTAAGACCGCGTAGTTTTGCAATGATTCTTATTAATTTATGTGCTTGTTATTATTTCGTTTTGAGTTAATATCCTTGATTGTTATTACACACTTGCATAGATTTTTTTCTTATATCGATGGTTTTTGTTGTATGTGAAGAAAATTCTAATTAGCCGGAGCAAAAATTTACTAAATATTAGTTTTGCCAATATTTATACATTTCCTGTAAATTTTTATTCAGTGATAAGCGCCGCGTGCACCATATGCCAGCTAGGACATCAACTCGGCGTCTCTGAAAGATAATTTTACATCGCATCGATGTTTGTTATCCACCGATCGATGTACAGCATACACCATTATGGACAGCTAAGTTTGAAGGAAGCTAGTTCCGTAAATCGTGTTGGCGAACTCTAAAAGTGAACCCAGGTTTTCAAAGCAAAATGCAATACCAGGGGAGCTTGTAGTTTGAGACTAAAATAAAGATTAACACATATATAGATTTTCCTTTTGGACTTTTGAACTGCAAACACAGCAATCAAGTCTCTCATGAGTTTGATTCAAAATTACAAGTTGGTTTCAATTTTGCTTCGAAAAGCGCGTAGACCTCAGAGCTAGAAATTTATAAACTACGATGAATAGCTGACTATATAGCTATAGGCCTAGTTTAAAATCAGACAAGCTATTGTCAGATTCCAAAATCTTTGCTCCTGAAGATTTAAGTAGCTGCTATAGGATATTTGTTCAACATAAATATAAGCATGTTTAACTTTATAAACAGCAATTCAGTAAAAAGACATTCTTTAATCTCTTAATTAGAATTATATTTGTTCGGCTATTGTAGCGAGCATCTTGCTTGGTGTGTTGGCCAGTAAAAATCAATTATGTCGAATTTGTTCATCGCGTCTCAGTCATCTTGTCTTCTCTGGTCTTGCCTTTCAGTCATAGCTATATATGACTCAGTAAATAACTTGTAAAAAACTTTTGATATAGCTAGAGCTCTGTGTCTTTTAGCCATGCACGTACTGTTGCGAACTTCAGAGCTTTTTTCCTATAAGACTAGAGCATAAACCACTGCATGCTCAGCAAAGTCAGTAGCCAGCTATAGTTGCAAAAAAATTGTTTCAAGTTACAAGAGTTGGCTAAAAAGGCACGAAGTAGCTACGAGACTATTACTATGACCAAATGTCACACCATCCGTCTATAAAACTTAAGCAGTCACCAAGAGAAGTGTAGAGTATTCTGCCTCCCTCAAAAATACATAAAAATTGTAAACATACTACTTATACATTTCATTCAGTAGTATAGCATGTAGCATGTATATAAATAAGTGTTAAACCACATATACATTAATCAATCAGAAAAGCGAAAAGTCGGTCATGCTATTTTTTAGTAACCAATCAATCATGTGTGACCTACAATTGTCAGTTCAAACCCCACCTGCGATTCATCATTTGGCTTGCACCCGGTTTGCACCCTGATGAACCAATCAAAAGAAACAAAAAACTACCAGCTACGGTAACCAATCATGCGCGCTTACAGTAGACTAGTTGCGCAACTCTACCCTGTAATGCTTGACAGCAACCAAAAGTTGAACCTTTGACATTTAGAGAAAATGCACCCAACGACCTTATGAGGGTCCGAATCTCTATAAAAACAAGTGGTCCGAAGCGGACCCGGAGCCAACAACCGGTCTCCGGAAGGAGAAGCTCCGAAGAGGAAGCCAAGGAACTTCCTACAGAAGAAGTCTCTTCGAGTTCTTGCGGTAAGCCTTACTCATTTGCGCCAGTAGTTTGAGACGTCTCATTTGTGTTGAGTTTGAGTCTGTTGAGACTCTTGAGTCTATTGAGACTCCATTGGCTGTAGTCTCCAGAAGGACTACCCTGATAGATCCTAGAGGACTATCGGTGATTACCTTAGCTATACCTAGAGTGCATTAAGTCACTGCTAGAAAGAGTAGGCTTATTTGAAACCGCAGCTTGGCGCAGGGATCCCATTGTTAATTCGAAGCTTCCTATTGGTCCGAACAACAGATACCGGCCGGCAAGAAATTAAGGAGCGTATCAGGACCAACAAAAAAGAAAGAATCAAGGCGCCAGATCGACTGACCGATCTACTGGGAGAAGACACAGCCTCCTGAGCACGAGAACTACTCAAGGAAGAGATCAACTAATCCGGACTCAATATAAATAAGTTACCTTCATTTGATTACTGGGTTGCCTAGCTAGGAGCTAGAAGTGATTTTCTTTGATTACCGAGAAAGGTCTCAGTAATAAGGAACACATCACAAGCAGTTGGTAAACAAGTTTGATTTTATTCTCTCTTCTATAGAAAAATTGAAGTTTAAAATATTGTGGAAATATAGCTTTGACTTTACCACGATAAGTTATCTTATTGTAATTCAGCAAGCAAAAAGTTAACACAGCTTTTAAAAACACATGCTAAAACTCTTCCAGAAAATTGCGGATGAGGGGCCAAGCAAATATTGAAACGGCAACGTCTCGGTGTTACTGTGCGTGAAGGTACGGCGCTGCCGTTGCTACTCAACGGATCATAAATTGATATAAATATTTAGTCTAAAGTGCCTCACTATCCGGGAAAACTTGTTCTAACATCCTGATGGTAAAAGGTTTTTCTAACGCTCAAGCAAACACTTCAAGCATACACGAATTGATTGAATGCAAACTCACGGAGAGATTTCATTTACCTGTTCAGCCTTGTTTAGTTATTTCAGTGTATTTAAGGTGCAGAAATTCTCCTGAAATTTCATGAAATTTCATTCTGAGAAGCTTCTTAAACACGTTGAAATGGGACATATCAACGGAATCTCAGTCTTCGTGTGCGCAATCGTCTTCGGGCTCAGAGAAACTGTGTTAGCAAGCTGTCCAAGGTCCTCATTGCCACTAGTGCTGACATCCGGGCCGTCGCCTTGGTGTGTCAGCAATCGCGGCAGCACTAGGAGCTTCTGCTCGGCGGTCGCAACATGTCACGCAGCTAAGCTAGAAATTATCGGCCGCGAGGTGTACTCTGCCATCAAGTCGGGCGTCGCAAGCGCTCCAGGTGTTTTGCCTAGCCACTACTGGGTCGGTCTGACGGACTCGCTAAACGAGCGGGGCACCAATTTCGACGGCTGGGTTTGGATTCGAGACGGGCAGAAAACCGGCTCGGGAAGCAGTCTGTTCTCCGTCGGGGAGCCGAGCGGTGGAGCCAATGAAAATTGCGCGTTGGCCTCGCCAACTGGTCTGAAAGACGTCAGCTGCAGGTCCACGACCGCCTCGCTTACACCGGCTGTGTTCTGCTACAGCAACATCAACGGGTCCGACGTTCTAGCAGCTGTTACCAACAGCGTCAGCCAGTTTGAGAGGGTAGAAATTGCGAGTTACACTCAGATGGATCCCGGCTGCTGGACTGACGCTTCACCGATCGGCCGGATGGCCTGTTCGTCCAGTTGCGCCAGGCTAGGAACGGACTGCATCGGATTCTACTGGCATTCAGTCAGACTTAGCTGCATTCTGCTGACTTACTTTGACTCCAACGTGTCGCTTAACTTTACAGACAGCGCCGACAAACTGAAATGGGAGAAATTTCTTAAAAAGAAATTCTGAACGAAATAAAAAAGAACATAATGGTGAATAAATTTCTATTTAAAAGTACGTCTCGTATACTGTTTATTAAGACTATTTATCTACGCTCGTATTGGCTATTGTCTCGTTATAATGAACTGGATTAGCGGTATTGTTTATAACTTTTATTAATGTAATCGCATGCATGGATGAATCTTTATATATTTTATATTGTATAATGCAACTATAGTTAGAAGTTTATCGAGCCGCTTACAGTTAAAAGTATGCATATTGCGACAATTATAATCCTACTTAACATATTAACTTTTCTTTTTCAAAGACAAATTCGAGTTTTCACGCAAGTACAAAAGTACACCGATCCGAGGTTCACTTAGCAAAAGTACATTTTAGACCTTTAAACTACTCATATCTTAGGAATGCACAACTGTCATTTTTACCGTAATACGAAGACAGCACTGAATAATATTTTTGAACTCAGAGTGAGCAGAACTTATAATCTGAGCTTAATATAGCTTAGGTAGTATAGCTAGCTAGTTATGCATATTTTTCTTTAAACGACTTTCCGGCAGCTTTTGCCAAATTTTCCAAAGTTTGTCAAAACTTGAAATTGTACACAGGTCGAAACTGCCGCTTTTGCTAGACCGTCTGCTTCTCTGTGATGTCTGTGAAGAAAACTTTTCGACTCCTCATTCATCGAACCTCATTAGTTACTTACAAGGTAAGTAATCTAGGCGATCATTCAGCTTCATGAGTGAGGAAAATAGACAGCTTTGTCTGCATTTTACAAACAGCTGCCGCTCTTATGTACACAATTGCCGAACCAGAATAATGTTGTATTCGGGTAGTTGAATTTAAACAGTGCCGATCGTTGCCACATGCCCTAGCAATTTACACATCGAGTAAACTGTTTCGGTTATGTTATTACTCATGAAGGAACCAAAGACTGATACTTTGAGATGCAAAGATACTCTGAACGAAAATCTCTCATTCCGTAAGTGTCAGGTACGGTAAAGTAAAACTTAGCTTAGCTCGAATACATGATAGTACTAGGTATTAATACCAGCAATACGATGCTACGTTCGCACTCCACTAATGGACCGAGGCTTTATTACAAACGGAAGACACTTTATTTGCAATTTTTTAGTGAGAAATATTTGCGATCTGCATTAGGCAGCTTCCGGTCCATTAGCTGCTGGTATTTACTCACGATTCCAAACTGGAATATGCAAACAGTGTAGGGAAAGCGTTCGCCCATGCAGTTCTGAGGCTATATATTGGTAAAGGTATGATTATTCTTTTCTCGAAATCACTAATCAGAAGTAGTTACTCTTAATATATAATAATGAAGTCACTGTTTCTTTACCTGCTGCTACAGTTGAATCTTCTGGCCAACGCGAATGTTGACGCGAATCTCCCAATAAGTGTGCAACTGAATAACGGTTTTAACGTCTCCGCCTATGTGGGCTCATTCACCTTTTGCGAGGCGGTGAAACTGTGCCACGACGAAGGCAAAGAAATGCTTGGCAGAGAAGCGTATCTGGCTATCGAAAAGGACAAGATGCTCAGAAAAACAAAAAAGCCAAATGGCGGCAATCTCAACTCGCTGTCTTGGTGGCTTGGACTGGTGGACGCTCTGGCTGAGAGGAATAAACTGAGGAGCGGATGGGTATGGATTGAGGATGGCGAAGTCACCACGGGAAACGAAAATAGTAAGTATACACAACGTTGTTTGTTCTTTCGATTAAAACAGCATCAATGCCTTTTTTGAATGATGCTTCTTTGCTTAACCTACATTTACGTAACTCTTTTAAAACTTGCGATTGCATAGTTTTTGGGCCTGGCGAACCAAACAGTAGAGGAATTGGAGAAGACTGCGTCGCCATGGATGCAAATGCCATCTGGGACCATGGCTGCGTTGCCCGACACAATGTCCTCTGCTACACCGCCGATAGCTTTAACAGAGTGCGAAACGCCGAGACAACTGTCCGTTTTGTAAGAATGCCGATTCTGAACTACGACCAGCCTCAAGCTGGCTGCTGGATGACCATCCCGGAGAAATCAGCTCCGGAAGATTGCACCCTGAAATGCCTGGCCATTCCTCACTCGGACTGCGTTGGATTCTACTGGAACTCGGCGAGGCGTCAGTGCATCCTGCTGCCGTACTTTGACGCGGCTGTGCAGCTGGACTACACAAGCGATGCAGAGAAGCTTAGCTGGGAAAAGTTCTATAGGCAAGAGATTCGTCTGCCGTGAAAAGTGGATAGCTATTAGGAAAACAGCGAAGTCACGGGGTTACGGCAACCTAGATGAACGACGAATCTAATTTTTTGATGCACTGCCTTTTTACTGAAGTATGTAACTAAATAGAATTATAGATCAGAGAATTACATATATGACGATTAGTAAGTGCAATATGAAAGAAAAAGAAAACTTAAGTTTCTATAATTTTTAACTCGACTCTTAGATAGAATATAAAAATATAACGTCGATGAAAAACCCCAAAAAGAAGCATTACGTGCGGTTACGAGCATCTCTGAATTTCCTATGCGTTAATTTGTGCACTTATTTGTTAACGATTGAACAAATCGCTTTATTTATTTTTTAGGGCCCTCTGATTTTCCCATAAACGCCCTTAAGCATGGGTATTAATGTACTAATAATGTATAGCTTTTTGCAGCCCATTTGGGCTTACGTATCAGAATTGTGGACCAAATGCTGGGCTGTCGAACCATTGGCTTGCGATCAAAGCGCTCGACAGAGGTGAAAACCAAATGACATTGCAAGGCTGCTGGGAATGTAAAAGAAAAGATGGTTTACAGCATCTATCAGCGCGTTGAAACCACTGGCGGCAGAGATCGCCTGCGAAGGGGTGTCAATCGCCAAAGCAAGTTGTGAGAGCCTCAGGTCCAGCTGCTACTCGATGCAGTTGAGACGAAGCCTTTGCTTACGTTGCCGAAATGCAGCAGAAGTTAAAAGAAGTTAAAACAAGTTCCAGTTGGTTATCAGATTTTTACTATCAGCAGAGCTCTGGAAAAGCGACTGAAAATTGTTGGTAGAGACGCTGACATTCCAGCGGTACGCAACAACCTGCAGACTGTTTCAAGAGGGCAAGAATTTGCCGAATGGCTCACGAGCGTTTTGACCAAACTGATGCTTGTTGGACCAAATTAAGTGCCGCTGTGCCAGCCTTGCTACCATAGACAAAAGCTCCAAATTACATTGGCAAACCTATTTGGGATTAAATTCAATGCGCATAGGCCCAAATGGGCTGCAAAAAGCTATACTATTAACGCCCGCAAAGCATGGGTATTACTATTATTGTTCCATAGACATTTGTGTCCTTGACAAAGTGGGACAGAGTAATCGGGCGTTAAATGTCAATAATCCATAGAAATAATGACTTTCCGTGACAATTTTTTGCGTTCTCCGGGATTTTATTTGGTAATATTCAATAATATCCCGTAAAGTCTTTATGTCTATGGTTTTATACGAGATTACACATGCCTTTTTCGGGAGTTAGTCGCCACGTCAGCGCTTATGGTTTAAGCCATTGACAAAAGTTTCTAGCATCGAAATTCAGCTTACTATACCTTTTCAAGCTGGACTTTGGCAAAAGTGACTTCAATTTTGGCAGCCCATGGAAAAAGCATACGCCTGTCAGCAACATGTCTATGGTCAACTGTGGTAGAATCGGTTAAAGCGTGCATTCAACTTGGCAAAAGTGAGCGAATTTTGGCAACTCAATAAACTGAACGGAAAACGGTAACAAACGGACTAGGAAACAAGATTTAAGCACAAAGCACGATACTGTCTGATTGCCTGATTGGCTGATTGCCTGCACCGACACGCCAGATGCGCCTGGAAGTTCGGCTTCCATCTTCTCCTTCATCTCCCTCAACGTTATGGTGGGCTTCTCTTCAACAAACCGAGTCACAGCATTTAACATTGGTGGTGTAAATTTTGGCCTCACGGCTCCTCCTCGTTGCTTCAGCGCAACGCGATCTTCAGTGACAGACAGCTGTGGATAATTGTGTCGGCCGTGGTTCTCTTTATGCCGAGGTCCTTCGCCAGTCGTCTCCAGTCTCTTCCTTCTTGGTAGCTGCGCACCAGCCGTTCTCGATCCTGCAGCGAAATACGCGCGTTCGGCATCTTCTTCGGTTGAGTTGCCAAAATTCGCTCACTTTTGCCAAAGTTGAATGCACGCTTTAACCGATTCTACCACATTTGACCATAGACATGTTGCTGGCAGGCGTATGCTTTTTCCATGGGCTGCCAAAATTGAAGTCACTTTTGCCAAAGTCCAGCTTGAAAAGGTATAGTAAGCTGAATTTCGATGCTAGAAACTTTTGTCTATGGCTTAAACCATAGCGCTGACGTGGCAGAACAAAAATCGACAGTCTTGCGCGCTCATATGCCCAGAAGAGAGTAGGCTATTAAGTATATAATCATGGATGTTTAATGCGCATTCTAGGGTTAGAAAGTCCTCGGCCACACTTAATGGTCCTCGGCTCGCTTCGCTCGCCTCGAGACCATCAAATGCAGCCTCGGACTTTCTACCATAGAATGCGCATTAAACTACCGTGATCTTATATGAAATCCGAATTGCTTATTTTTGTAGCTTTCTCTTGAGCCGGGCCGAATGCGGTGCAGCCAGTCGGCAAAGACCCGATTGGAACCATAGACAACTTTTCCATAAATTTAAGACAGTACTAGCTAGACGAAATCCGAATTACTTTCTTTCGTAGCTTTCTCTTGAACCACACCGCGATGGAAGAAGAATTTGATAGCGACAACTTTTTTAATTTTTTCGATCCAGCCCCTGCTGGAAATGTAGTTCCGCCGCCCCTCGGAAAAGCTAAAACACTGCCGACCAAACCTAGCTCTCGTTTCGGTGAGTTGCTTGATGAGACCGCTTTGGAGCGCAGAATGCTAGAGAGCTCACCTGAGTCTACACTAGCAAGAGAAAAGTGGGCGATGAATGTGTTCCAGACGTGGAAGGAGAATCGTGTCCAACTGCAAATGCAAGGCCGTCTGTCAGGACTCGCGGTGATTAAGCCTGTCGAAGAGCTTACAAAGAATGAGATCAACGAACTGTTGCACTTCTTCGTTTTTGAGGTGAGGAAGGAGAATGGCGAAAAATATCCGCCGGGAACTCT
This sequence comes from Macrostomum lignano, assembly GCA_002269645.1. NCBI lineage: Eukaryota > Metazoa > Platyhelminthes > Macrostomidae > Macrostomum > Macrostomum lignano. The sequence goes on from NIVC01002950.1 coordinate 17,044, forward strand.
GAAAAACTTGGTATCGATGATCCAACACTTTTACGTGAGCCTGTCGCTTCTGGAGATTCCAGCGCTTCTATTACTGACCACGGTGTCAAGTCTATCATCATTGATGGAGCTAAAATCGAAATTCAGTTTAAGTGAGTTGGTGAAACGTTTATTGCATTGCCTATTATTGAAAAAACTAAATATGTTTCCTATATAACCCTACCAATTGTCCATGGCTTGGCTAGAAAATTGTTTTTTTGTTGCTTCGTTATACAGTATATAATAACAGTTTTTTTTGTTGCATCCAAGTACACTGTCTAGTTCTGTTTAGTCTATGGTTCAAACTGCTTTCATTTAGGGACCATCAAATCATTTGATGGTCTCCATTTTGGAGCCCATCAAATTATTTGATGTGCCTGGAATTATAGCACTTTAAACCATAGACTAGGCTTTCCTGGCTCAGAATGAGCCCAATAAATGTCAATAAAATAAGTAATCGGATTTTATATAAAAGCTGCCACACTTGTTCACGACTGGATTCGGAATGGAAAATTTAAGATGTTGTTGGGTGTAATACTATACTAATACACTTGGAGGGTGAGGGGTTTTTAGTCATTATAGTTGCTAGTGTGTCGGACTAATGATCTGAAGGTCGGGAGTTTGATTCCCTATCCTATGGAACAACTTGTTGTGTTCTTTATAGCATGACAATTTAATTTTACTATGCATTGCTTTACAGTTCACCCTTGCTGTGTAAAATGGGTACCAGCATTATTGTCTGGGATTGTTGAGGATGTGTGTGCGTGGCGACCGGGTCTATAGCAGACTGAACAACAGCCGCCGCACGGCCCGTACGCAGCCTTCAGGTGCGCCGCGCAATAGCTGCGGCTGAGTTGCCAGTTTCACATCATTGGGGCGGCAGGTGTAATCAGTTATATTATATGGCCTGTGTACGCTCGTACTTTCTTGCAGTCGTGTTTTTTGCGTACATATGCTGGCATTTGGGGAATGTTAAAATCAGAGTGCGTAGTTGTATGTCAATGACTTAAAATCCAGATTTATGTGAGCAGCTATAAGTCATGGAAAACTTAAGTGAATGACGCTATAAATTCGATGTTCTTAGAAATGAGTTGGAATGTATGCACATGTAAATGTGTACACATTTGTCGTATTGATAAGGATATAGCTATAGACTTTCAACATTGTTGTGATGAGACATATTGTTGGCAGGTTGGCCCCCCGAGTCTCTTCTAGTTGGAAAGCTACATGTGCCTGGGTAAAGACTGGTTTCTATCGGCGGATTAGCTTAATCTACGGATTGGCTTATTTTACATTTCATATTCTCCTTTCCAATTATCTCTCGCTGTTTTTTCTTACATGTAGCGTAGGACCTACGTAAATGCACATATTATATTTAGATGCGGCCTCCACATGCATGTACATGTATGCACCTTTGATCGACTCGACCAATATCTGACAGGATCGTAGGAGGCGAAAGTATTACATGTACATATATCACATGTAAGTGATTAATTTCTTTGCTTTGAGGCCCGATAAAGCCCATATCAAGGGCTTAAGAAGGCCTAACTCATCAATATTGTTAGTACATTTCGACCGAACACTTATCTGACAGTAGTAGGTTCTAGAACACATCTATGCACCCTACCGTAAAATTTACGGGGTTTTAATTTAATTTGCCTAAGACAGATTCGGTCGAGAAAAATCTGCGAATAGATTGAGAAGAAATGAATGATTATTAATAAATATGAAACGAATAGAAAATATTTAGAATAGTGTCTTACTTTTGACAAGGACTTTTGACCGGCCTATCTAATAATGGAGCTATAAGTATTAATTCCTGTAGTCCAGTACTCTAATAGAAAAGAATAGAAAAGTTAGTTAAATTATTTTTAACTATAAAACTAGGCACAGCTATGTATATTATTTAGGTGAAGGTAGTTTAACTAAGCTGGCATCGTTTCGTTAAAATGCGTACTCTAGACGCACGTTTTTAATATTGGCTAGATTCGTGGAAATATAACAAAGTTTCAAGAAGTGAGAAGCGACAGGACCGTTTTACAGGGGTCTGAGTTTATGACACGAAGTTAATTTGATTGATGATGTGATATAACAAGCAATATATATTTCACTTTTTGTAGTCTTTCACTGTTTATAATTTTATTTACCATTGGCGCTTGATATTTTAGTTTTGATAATTGATAGTGGTGCTGCCGCCTGCCACTGCTGTGATGCTGTGTGTGTGTGCTGTGCATATCATATGTATAAACTAGGCCTAGCAGCCTAGCATAGGCTATTTATAGAAAAAATTTATTTATTTATTTCTAGTTTTATTATTAGTTTCATTATATGAAGTACTAGGCCTACTTGATAGGCCTAGTAAAACTACAAAGTTGTCTGAATTTATAGGCCTAAATATACCATCCATTATGCCTATTGATGAAAAATCTTTGCAAACTTTCTTTAGGCCTAGCTGCTTAGGCTTTATAACATAAAATTGTAACTATTTTTGTGCTTTATTTAGTCTCAAATAGGGCCTAGGGGCTAAAAGTAAAATCATTTGAACTGAAATAGACTAAAAAATAAGAAGCTAGCCATACTTGGAGCTTGGAAGGGGGCATTGTCTGGGTTTTTTTTTTCGCCAGAGATAAGGTGCGAAATCGCACCTTGTGCCAAATTTCAAGGTGCGATTTTAAGGCTCAGAGTGCAATTTCTCTTGAGTCTTGTTTAGAATGTGAGGGTTTCACGAGAGATATTCAGCCAGACATTCAAAACGATCGTCTGTAGCTTTGAACAAAATTGACCCGCTTCAACCATCTTTTTGGCGAATACTTACGCAAGTGTTGGGCGTCGAATAAGCTTTAATTTATTAACTGATGTAAAAATCCTTCTGACATACATTGATTTAAAAATTGCTTAGCAACACTCTGATTAGAAATCGCTTTACTGTTGACTAAAATTGTTTTGATCGTAGCAGCCTAAAAGCAGATACTGGATTTAAAAATGCTTCGATTTACTCTATACGCATGTCTCAGCTTTAAAATGACACCTCAGGCGTTGCAAAAGACAGCTTTGATGCTGAGATATTCGACATTAAACAATTGCTTTGCGCAAACTCACATTCAGAAATTTCACTGATTTTTATTGATATTTCTGCAGCTGCCGTGTCCTTGTTTTTCATCAGAAACTTGTCAAATTCTAGTCATGTCCAGTTTAAACCTGGACTTCTCTTAAACTGTCTTAAGTATTTGATTTTTAATGATTCCTGCCTTTATATTGCATAGATTGTACCTGAGTCAGTGAGTCTGTGAGTGTACATTTGTACATATGGCGACCAATCATGACTTTTTCACCGCTTTGCGGTTCAAATAAATATACGAGTGTACGAGAAACATGTTCCAACTGTTATTGAGAGAAATTGACGTCGCGTTTATTAACAGTCAGTGGCAATTAATATGAAGCAAATAGTTTATTGTTATGTTTTTACATTTTTTGCGTGGCAATTCTGCTATCCAAATTGGAATGAGGTAAGCGGTGGGATCTAATGTACTGCTAAGCTTTCCAATCCCTACGGACTACCGTAGCAGTTCTTAACTTTTTTTCTGTCTTGACTTCTAGACTCGGAATTCGGAACAACCTAAGGAGCCGCATGAAAATATTTAATTGGATAAAGATATTTTCTAAAAACAGCTCAAGTTGTGACACATCTTCTTCTTGCCTCAGTCCATCAACTGCTGCTCCTTCTGAGACTGAAGCGATCGTGAAAGTAAAACAGATCAGTTTAGATCCCATGGCCATGAATACAACCATTTCAATTGTGAACCTGCTTCGCTTACGAGTACGAGCACTAGCCTTCCATTTGATGCCATTAGCTCACTTAACTCTGAAATAGTTCAAGGACGGTTCCAAATGTTGAGATCTGACGTAGAAGCAGTCCAATTTGCGGAAATTTATCAACTGGACTCCATGAATCACTCCAATGAAAGGCGGCGAAAGCTGCAGAATGCGTAAACAAGTTTAAGTGAGTCACAAAAACCCCATTTACAGTACACTACATACACTTGTACGTTAGCAAGGCTCCATGCGATGGTTAATAAATGGAGAAGAAGACAAGCATCTGAACAAATATTGAATAAAAATCAGTGAAGTTTCCGAATGTGAGTTTGAGCAAAGCAATGTTTAGTTTCGAATATCTCAGCATCAAAGCTGTCTTTTGCAACGCCTGAGGTGTCATTTTAAAGCTGAGACATGCGTATAGACATGACTAGAATTTGACGAGATTCTGATGAAAAACAAGGACACGGCAACTGCACAAATATCAACAAAAAATCAGTGAAATTTCTGAATGTGAGTTTGCGCAAAGCAATGCATGTTTAGTGTCAAATATCTCAGCATCAAAGCTGTCTTTTGCAACGCCTGAGGTGTCATTTTAAAGCTGAGACATGCGTATAGAGTAAATCGAAGCATTTTTAAATCCAGTATCTGCTTTTAGGCTGCTACGATCAAAACAATTTTAGTCAACAGTAAAGCGATTTCTAATCAGAGCTAGTGTTGCTAAGCAATTTTTAAATCAATGTATGTCAGAAGGATTTTTACATCAGTTAATAAATTAAAGCTTATTCGACGCCCAACACTTGCGTAAGTATTTGCCAAAAAGATGGTTGAAGCGGGTCAATTTTGTTTAAAGTTACAGACAATTATTTTGAATGTCTGTCTTCGGAATGGGTCTCCCTAAAACACGCCCCGCACCGCCCTGCAGCGCTACACATTAAAACAAATTGGACTATAACTAAAGACACTTCAGAATGCATTTTCTGTTAAGCTTCAAGTTTTTATTAAATTTAGTTTTTTTTCTTTGAAATATAAAATTTGGTGAACAATAAGTGATATTAATAATAATATTAATAAAATAATAATATTATAATTTAATAATGAAAACGAGAATATAAAAAAAATAATATTTAAAAAAATAAATAAAGATATTTATTCCATTACTATTTTAACTTTTCCTTGCAATCAAATAGGCCCCCCTACTGCATTGACAAAAAATGTTATAATGTGTAGCGGTTCGGGGCCCGGTGCGGGGCGTGTTTTAGGGAGCTTCTGTCTGAATATCTCTCGTGAAACCCTCACATTGCTCACATTTCAGACAACTGGGAATGTATATTTTAATATCTTACATAAGGCTATAGCTATAGGCTATATCGCCTATATGACTTATAGGATTTAAAGAGTTATTTTGTTTTATATTTTAAGGCAGTGCATAAAAAATAGCTTAAGCATGGTTAAGCCTTTAAAGAAAAATGGTTATAAGACCGCACTTAAACCGCACCTACTTTTTTAATTTCAGGGTGCGATTTTAAAATTTAGGGTGCATACGCACACTCTGCGCACAAAAAAAAACCCTGGGGCATTGTCCTTTACACTATTAAAGTTTAGCATTAGCCATACCATACCATTAGCCATAGCAAAGGTTTGCTGCCTGTTTGCACACATAATTTGCTAAACAATTTTATTTTTAGTTGTACTTTTTTGACTTATTACCCGACATCCTATCTAGTCTATGCTACATATTATTTAAATTACATTTAGGAAAAGCCTATATAAAATAAAATGACCCCAATGACTTGGATAAATCCCTAATATAAATGACATTAAAGTAAAAAATGAGTTGAATTTTTAGCATTAATTTGAATCCAGGGGCAGTTTTAAGGGTAGAGGTAGCCACCCCCCTTAAATAGCTTGACAGAACATATTGCGCCCCTCAAAAACCTAAGTTTGCACCCTTTAAACTTTTTTTTTGCCCCTAAACACCTTTTTGTGCCTATAAGCTTGATTTTTCATTCCATAATAAGCATTTTTTGTGCCCCTGAGCTTGATTTTTTGCCCCCTATATTCACTTGCATCCTTTAGGTTAAAAATTGGTGCCCCCTATACTCCTATTGGTGCCCTAACTTGAAGTTCTAGATTTGCCATTGTTTTATTCATTTTGAATTCAATTTGTCTATATAATTATATTGATGTCTAGGTAATCTAGGCTATATTCAAAATATTGGTATCCAACCTAGGGCTCTTTACTTTATTTTATTTTATATCTTAGATTCTTGGCAGTTGGGAATTAATTACATAATTTGAGAATTGGGATTCAATCAGATTTAATCAAAAAAGTCAAAATCCCCAATATCTATCATCTGTTTGATCTCTAAATTAATATGAAAACATCTATTAAGAAAAGATAAAAAATAAAACTTTATTTTTAAACATCTAAATATTATATTTAAATAGATGACTATGGTCTCTGCTTTTTTAATTGGATACTTTTTATTATCTATAAGTTAAATGTTACTAAATGTTAATAATCACTTATTAAATGGATGATTTTAGATTAGGCTTAAATATTATAAATTAAATACAAACAAAATTATTATTTAGGAAAATATATAAGAATTATTTTTAGATAATTCTCTTTCTTCTAACATTAAATGTTGATTGTTACTATTATTAAAAATGAGTTGTTGTCTATCAATGGCTGTCATTTTAAACTTATAATACTGATAGGGGGCCTAGGTTATATGGTATTTAATATTTTGTGGTAGACAAAATGACTATAATAATAAAACTTATATTGGATTTAACTTATCTTTAAACATAGAGCCTATATATTAAGTTTTGTTGTACAAATATCAAAATAGAGAAATTGTATATAAAACAATTGTAAAAGAGATATCAATTTCATTTTACATTTCCATCAATGGTAAACTTACATATAAGGGATTGTAGACAAAAGAAAATAAAATTAAATATGGTATGTAAACTAACAAATAGTTTTACTTTTTTTTAATCATATGCTTATATGTTTTAGTTTCATTATATGATGCCTTTAGTAGAAAATAAGTATATTCCATAACAAGAGGGGATTGTAAGACAAAAGTGAAGGGTGTGTATATGTCTATACAAAAACATGTAAAAAACTAAACATGACAGAAAGCATATATTGGATTTTACTTTAATCTCTACAAACATAGCCTATATATTTGTTTATGGCATTTTGACACTAATTGCAACTATGTGCATGTTTTATGTATATATGTCTCTAGAATGATTGAATGACATTTGTTAGTTTGCAAATTGCATGCATGTTCAATTTTATTTACTTTTATGCTACAATCCCCTATATGTAATTTTGCATTTATGTGATTATAAAATGAAATTGAGTTACAATTAGTTAAATGGCTAAATAGTATATCAGGTGATTATAGGATGAAATTAAAAAATATATATATATATATTTTATATATATATATATTATATTTATTATTATTTTATTTTATTATTTATTATTTAAAATATATATTATTATATATATATATATATTTTAAATATATATATTTTTTAATTTCATCCTATAATCACCTGATATACAATTTAGCCATTTTAACTAATTGTAACTCAATTCACCCAGTAATAAAATGGGTTCTAACGTTATCTGCGGTAATCGAGGGTGTGTGTGTTGACCTCCCAGTTCTTGGACTTAACAGCCATACTCAGCTTTCAGATTACACATTGGGGCAGGTGTAATCAATTAATATTGATTAGTATTTAATTGACTAGGCAATTCAAGTCCCAGAACTTAAGCTGTTGTAAAACCATATTAATAATCCTTAATTAGTAACCATCTAAAATATTTGGTTTTAAAGTTGAATTTATTCAAAGTTAGTCAAAGCATTTAGCTGAATTCCACCCAATTGCCTCATAGCATCCAACTGAAGTTGACGAGGTGACCGCAGATGGTCACGAAGATGACAATGTCAATGTTTGTCGGCGACCTGCAGGCTGTTTGGGTGCCAGGTCGCCAGGTGCCATCACTGTCAATGCCCGCATGCGACCACCGCCCCGGCTGCTAACCCCTGCTGGTCTGTTGGTCTGTTTGGCAGCTTTCTGCCTTGTGGTGCTATCACTAGCCAGTGTCGTTCTCATACCGCTGATGTACTCAAATGCTACTGAGCGCTATCCCATGCGGCTGGACTATCATAATCTCTATGGCTATGGAATTTGGCTGGCCTTCCTGTTAGTTGGCTGTGGAACACTCGCTTTGAGAACTGCTCACGATGGTGCGGTTAAATCGGTAAGAATACTGATGCTTTTGTTTGTGTTAGCACATAAAAGCACAGAGTGTGTACATACATGCATGTATAAGCGCGTCTGTTGCCGCTCTGACTCTCCCTATCTGAGATTCTTAAGTTGCCTCTCTGAATCTTTTTGGTTGCCCTTCTGAGTCTCTTTGATATCCTGTTTGTCTTATTGTTGCCTCTCTGAGTCTCTGGTTTTTCTCTCTGTGTCTATTGGTTGCCTCTCTGAGTCTCTTTGGTTTTCCTCTTTGTGTCAATTGGTTGCCTCTCTGAGTCTCTTTGGTTTTCCTCTTTGTGTCAATTGGTTGCCTCTCTGAGTCTCTTTGGTTTTCCTATTTGTGTCAATTGGTTGCCTCTCTGAGTCTCTTTGGTTTTTCTCTCTAGGTCTATTGGTAGCCTTTCCGAGTCCGCTGCTTGCCTCTCTGAGTCTCTTTGGTTTTCCTATTTGTGTCAATTGGTTGCCTCTCTGAGTCTCTTTGGTTTTTCTCTCTAGGTCTATTGGTAGCCTTTCCGAGTCCGCTGCTTGCCTCTCTGAGTCTCTTTGGTTTTCCTATTTGTGTCAATTGGTTGCCTCTCTGAGTCCCTTTGGTTTTCCTCCTTGTGTCAATTGGTTGCCTCTCTGAGTCTCTTTGGTTTTCCTCTCTCAGTCTATTGGTTGCCTCTCTAAGTCTCTGGTTTTCCTCTCAGGGTCTATTGGTTGCCTCTCTGAGTCTCTTGGTTAATTTGTCCTGTGTTTCTGTTGCCTTCTAGCTCCATGACTGAGCATGCTAAACTTTCCTCTCTAAGCCTCCTTTTTCAACATTCGATACCCTGTGCATTGTCAGTCTGCAAAAAAGTAATAGTTTTTTTTCAAATTAGAAGTGCATCCATGTCATGCCCATAATTTTGCACACTGCCAGTTCATTCAGTTCTACGTGGTCTCCTGGGTCGCCGGTCTTGCCTGCATTGGCGTCGTGATCGCTCGGATTGTGTACTACGCTGACAAAGGATATGGCGATATAGCCACTGGATTGCCTGTAAGTAAACTTACTTGTTGCTACTTATGGTTGAAACATAAGTAGTATAGTATTGTTGGTTTTTAATAGTAAGTGCTAATTATAAATGTTGGGGATTACTAAATAGCTGCTCATGCTCATCTAAAGTGGCATTACGTAGTATTCGTTATTCTCAAGCTAAGCAAATTTGGTTGCGGTTAGTACCCGTCACATATTGGGCTGCTTGCGTCACCTCCCTCATAAAATCGCGACCCCTGCATGCAGGCAGGGGGGTTGTGTGCACCCTGGCGCACTTTAAGCGACATCAACACACAACCGGCGAGAGGCATTACTGCCCATTCCGCCGACTACCCTGAGCAGGCACACAAGCGCGGATACGTACGCAGGCACACACTCACACAGGAGTGTACAGCGGCCCTAACTTTATTTATCGTTAGGCATGTACACTTCACTGCGCCTTGGGGGGTTGGCTCTCAAGGCCGTTAATTGCACGAGCAGAGCCAAGCCGAGATTCCAATTCAGCCCCAAATTAATGTGACTGCACTTGGAATCGAGCCTGGGTCGCTGGCACACCAGAGCAGCTGCGCTACCGCTGGGCTACGGCCCCCGCCTATAGCCCTACTTCGACTATTATTTATTGGCTACTAACCACTGCCAAATTAGTTTAACTTGCAGCGCTGGCAGTGAATGCTCTAGTCTACTCAATACGTACTAAATTAAGTAACCGGTACGTCATAAATGCTCACAAATTTCAGCATAAACTGATGCAATTTTGGGTGCAAATTGCCTGCGACAGTTGCGCACTGGCCAGCTTGCTGTTGATTTGTCCAAGTCTGCTGTTCTACCTGGGCACAGCCAGTAAGTACTGGGCCGCCATGGCAACTGGAGATCAGCCGTTACAACCTGATGAAGAAGATTCTGTTGTTACAACTATCAATACTGATGAAGCTGAGCTCAATATTGATGGAGAACGAAGAAACGGTGAGGCTGCTAATGGAGTCGGGCGGAGCAGGGTCAGCGTGTGGAATGCATAAACTTCGAAGCCTATAAAATTCTCCAATATTTTTTGTTATATAAATGTAACAGCAGTTGATAGGCTGTCTACTGTAATTTTTTTAAACTGCTCATGTTATGTCAAACATGATTTCATATTTAATATTCAAATTATTTTGCAGTGTTGCGTTACATTATCAGCAGTCACTCCTGATATCACTACCTGATACCACCATCACTAATCAATTAGAATGGAAATTTTCTCGGTAAAAAGTTTCATTCAATATTTTGTCCGCTGATTGCTAGGTTTACAATTATTTATTAAGTTTGTTCTAATTTTTAGAACTGTGTATTATATGCAGAAAATTTTGCTAGAAAACTGGCTTTTTACAACTCTGAGGCCAGGCCACAAATGGCCCCTGAAATTAAATTGTCATCAAGGGAAAGAATATCACCTGAACTCGCATTTACTTAAAGAATCGCCCCTGAAACTCTCATCATGAGGAGATAATCGCCGTGAAACTCTCAACAAGAGGAGAGAATCGCCCTGAAACTCTCAACAAGAAGAGAGATTCGCCCTGAAACTCTCAGCAAAAAGAGAGAATCGCCCTGAAACTCTCAACGAGAGGAGAGAATCGCCCTGAAACTCTCAACAAGAGGAGATAATCGCCCTGAAACTCTCATCAAGAGGAAAGAATCGCCCTGAAACTCTCATCAAGAGGAGAGAATCGCCCTGAAACTCAACAAAAGGAGAGAATCGCCCTACAATTCATCTTCCATTATATCAGAACAACAGAACTAGTGCAGTTCTTTACTCCATCTGTCACTCACACGCAATGTTATTAATTTGCAGGTACACATTTGCACAGTGCACACCTGCGTATGTTAGTATTTCCAAAATTATTTTTTTTGTTTTGACGATACTTTTTACAAGAAACTATTTTTAGATGTTTATTTATACCAGGCACAGTAAGATATTATACAGGTTCTATATATATATTTTTTTTAAAGAAATGTTTTTACGATTCGACATATAAATACGATTACGAACTTTTGCTGACGAAGTTTCTGCTAAGAAACTCATAAAAATTATCCAAAATTTTATTTTTTTAACTTAAAAAACACTCAAAATGCGTTTCATCTACTACAAGTAGCGCAATTGTTCTTTGAAATGGTTGTAGCTCTTTCCGGTGTGTTTTTAGTTAAAAAAATATTTTTAAAAGTTCTAAGTTAAAAATAGTAGAGTGCACTAAAACTTCATCAGTGCACTGCTGTTATTGTAAAGCTACTCGTACATGATTATCATGTTGATGTAACATGAAGTTTCTCATGAAGTTTTGTATTCAGTTCTTCACACAGGTAGTTTATGTAAATTTCCTGATTATTAACTTTTTATACTGTTCTTTGGTATGCGAGTTCGAGTATAGATCTCGCTTATTTTACTCGGTAATTGTCAAGTAAACTTGTTAAAACTCTGTCATTCAGTTTTTTGCTTGTGTGCTTATCGTGAAGACGAATAGGCCTTGGTAGAATCTGAATAATTAGTATTGTGCTTTGAATAGTCAGTAATGAGATGTGAGTAGTCAGTATTGAGATTTGAGTAGTCAGTATTGAGATGTGAGTAGTCAGTATTGAGATATGAGTAGTCAGTATTGAAAATGAGATCTCAGTAGCTAGTATTGAGATGTGAGTAGTCAATATTGAGATGTGAGTAGTTATTCAATATTGAGATTTTAGTAGTCACTATTGAGATGTGAGTAGTCATTATTGAGATGTGATTGAGATGTAATTGAGATCTCATTTTCATTATTGAAAATGATTCATTATTGAAATTGATCTCAGTAGTTAGTATTGGGATCTGAGTAGTCGGTATTGAAAATGAGATCTCAGTAGTCAGTAATGAGATGCCAATAGTCAGTAATGAGATGCCAGTAGTCAGTAATGAGATCTCAGTAGTCAGTAATGAGATGCCAGTAGTCAGTAATGAGATCTCAGTAGTCAGTAATGAAAATGAGATCTCAGTAGTCAGTATTGAAAATGAGATCTCATTAGTCAGTATTGAAAATGAGATCTCAGTAGTCAGTATTCAGATGTCAGTAGTCAGTATTCAGATGTCAGTAGTCAGTATTGAAAATGAGATCTCAGTAGTCAGTATTGAAAATGAGATGTCAGTAGTCAGTATTGAAAATGAGATCTCAGTAGTCAGTATTGAAAATGAGATGTCAGTAGTCAGTATTGAAAATGAGATGTCAGTAGTCAGTATTGAAAATGAGATCTCAGTAGTCAGTATTGAAAATGAGATCTCAGTAGTCAGTATTGAAAATGAGATGTCAGTAGTCACTATTGAAAATGAGATGTCAGTAGTCAGTATTGAAAATGAGATGTCAGTAGTCAGAATTCAGATCTCAGTAGTCAGTATTGAAAATGAGATGTCAGTAGTCAGTATTCAGATGTCAGTAGTCAGTATTCAGATGTCAGTAGTCAGTATTCAGATGTCAGTAGTCAGTATTCAGATGTCAGTAGTCAGTATTCAGATGTCAGTAGTCAGTATTGAAAATGAGATCTCAGTAGTCAGTATTGAAAATGAGATCTCAGTAGTCAGTATTGAAAATGAGATCTCAGTAGTCAGTATTGAAAATGAGATCTCAGTAGTCAGTATTGAAAATGAGATGTCAGTAGTCACTATTGAAAATGAGATGTCAGTAGTCAGTATTTAGATGTCAGTAGTCAGTATTGAAAATGAGATCTCAGTAGTCAGTATTGAAAATGAGATCTCAGTAGTCAGTATTGAAAATGAGATGTCAGTAGTCAGTATTGAAAATGAGATCTCAGTAGTCAGTATTGAAAATGAGATGTCAGTAGTCAGTATTGAAAATGAGATCTCAGTAGTCAGTATTGAAAATGAGATCTCAGTAGTCAGTATTGAAAATGAGATGTCAGTAGTCAGTATTGAAAATGAGATCTCAGTAGTCAGTATTGAAAATGAGATCTCAGTAGTCAGTATTGAAAATGAGATCTCAGTAGTCAGTATTGAAAATGAGATCTCAGTAGTCAGTCTTGAAAATGAGATCTCAGTAGTCAGTATTGAAAATGAGATCTCAGTAGTCAGTATTGAAAATGAGATCTCAGTAGTCAGTATTCAGATGTCAGTAGTCAGTATTCAGATGTCAGTAGTCAGTATTCAGATGTCAGTAGTCAGTATTCAGATGTCAGTAGTCAGTATTCAGATGTCAGTAGTCAGTATTGAAAATGAGATGTCAGTAGTCAGTATTCAGATGTCAGTAGTCAGTATTCAGATGTCAGTAGTCAGTATTCAGATGTCAGTAGTCAGTATTCAGATGTCAGTAGTCAGTATTGAAAATGAGATGTCAGTAGTCAGTATTCAGATGTCAGTAGTCAGTATTCAGATGTCAGTAGTCAGTATTCAGATGTCAGTAGTTAGTATTCAGATGTCAGTAGTCAGTATTCAGATGTCAGTAGTTAGTATTCAGATGTCAGTAGTCAGTATTCAGATGTCAGTAGTCAGTATTGAAAATGAGATCTCAGTAGTCAGTATTGAGGTGTGAGTAGTCAGTATCGATATCTGAGCAGGCAGTATTGGAATCTAAGTAAAGAAATTGAAATATGAGTAACTCAATGCAATTGAATTTAATTCAATTCATGCTTTTGCTAACATAGTTTGAAAATAAATTAACTAACAAAATCGCCACAACAATCGCTAACTGGTATAGAGCTATAGAGTCAGCCAGACTGGCACAATGTCTTCGGCTCAGGCTCTGGACCAGGTGAAAGCTGACTTGCGGGCCCTATCGGTTGAATCTCGACGCAAACAGCCGCAGGTTCGCGACGCATCCGAGGCCGCCCTGGTCCGGCTGGGGCAGTTGAATGTCTCGACGACTCCTGCTGAACAGCTTCGCAGGGAGCTGCTTCAGATTAATAGCGACTTGGTGCGGCCCGTGCTGTTGGCTTGCTCTACCAAGCATCCCAAACTGATACAACTGGCTTTGCAGGTTGGTGAATGGAGCTAACTTGCTACTGGTAGTAGTGCAGCTGGCTTTAGTACAGCTACTTGCATTGTTGATTTTTGGTTATGACTAATCCGATATCTTCTCAGATTCTTTAGTGTTTGTAGCGACCCTCCAAGCATCTTAGTTTATGAGTCTTTGCACCTATATCATCAGTCTTTGCACCTAAATCGTCAAGTCTTTGTTTTCACCTAAATCATCAGTCTTTGTAACTGAATCGTCAAGTCTTTGTTTTCACCTAAATCATCAGTCTTTGTAACTGAATCGTTAGTCTTTGTTTGCACCTAAATCACCAGTCTTTGTTTGCATCTAAATCACCAGTCTTTGTTTGCATCTAAATCACCAGTCTTTGTTTGCACCTGAATCACCAGTCTTTGTTTGCATCTAAATCACCAGTCTTTGTTTGCATCTAAATCACCAGTCTTTGTTTGCACCTGAATCACCAGTCTTTGTTTGCATCTAAATCATCAGTCTTTGGTTGCACCTAAATCACCAGTCTTTGTTTGCATCTAAATCACCAGTCTTTGTTTGCACCTGAATCACCAGTCTTTGTTTGCATCTAAATCACCAGTCTTTGTTTGCATCTAAATCACCAGTCTTTGTTTGCACCTGAATCACCAGTCTTTGTTTGCATCTAAATCATCAGTCTTTGGTTGCACCTAAATCACCAGTCTTTGTTTGCACCTGAATCACCAGTCTTTGTTTGCATCTAAATCACCAGTCTTTGTTTGCATCTAAATCACCAGTCTTTGTTTGCACCTGAATCACCAGTCTTTGTTTGCATCTAAATCATCAGTCTTTGGTTGCACCTAAATCACCAGTCTTTGTTTGCATCTAAATCACCAGTCTTTGTTTGCACCTGAATCACCAGTCTTTGTTTGCATCTAAATCACCAGTCTTTGTTTGCATCTAAATCACCAGTCTTTGTTTGCACCTGAATCACCAGTCTTTGTTTGCATCTAAATCATCAGTCTTTGGTTGCACCTAAATCACCAGTCTTTGTTTGCACCTGAATCACCAGTCTTTGTTTGCATCTAAATCACCAGTCTTTGTTTGCATCTAAATCATCAGTCTTTGTTTGCACCTAAATCACCAGTCTTTGTTTGCACCTGAATCACCAGTCTTTGTTTGCATCTAAATCATCAGTCTTTGTTTGCACCTGAATCGTCAGTGTTTGTTGTAAGCCTAAATAATCAGTCTTTGGTTGCACCTAAATCACCAGTCTTTGCACCTGAATCACCAGTCTTTGTTTGCATCTAAATCATCAGTCTTTGTTTGCACCTGAATCGTCAGTGTTTGTTGTAAGCCTAAATAATCAGTCTTTGGTTGCACCTAAACCATAGTCTTCGTTTGTACCTGAACCGCCAGTCTTTGTTTTCACCACACCGGATCATCCCAGCAAGCCTCGAAGAGCTTATACAGCACGAATCCCTCCCCGTAACCTCGTCAACAGGCCCTCCAGCGTCTTCTAGGCGCTCGACTAATCAGCGAAGAATCCGGCGCCATGGTAGTCCAGAGCATGTGGACCCTGATGGAGGAATCAGTTGAAGAGGTTCGCCTACTCCAAACCGCCATGCTGCTAGTTAGCAATTGTCCCGGTCTAACTGGCCGACCCCTGTCCAAAGCGCTGGCTCTGGTGCTCAGACTGCATTTTAGTCGCAGCTCCATGGTGACTCAAACAGCCGCTGCCACTATTCGACAGTGCCTCACGGCCGTGATGGACCGCGTGATGGTTGAAGACGCGGCGGCTCCGCCGCCAACTGGAAGCTCCTCGGAGGAGATTCAACCGGCCGCGGAGGACGCCAAGAATCTGCTGACAGACCTGTGCCTGCTGGTTAACGGAGAGCAGCCGCACTGGTTGCACGGCCTCACTACGATGACTCGGTCGCTGGGCTTGGAGCTGCTGCACGCTGCTTTGGCCGACTTTCCTAAGGTCTGTGAACTCGGCAGCTGCTTTCTAAGAAACACTTTGGCATATCTGGATTTTGGCGCCACCGTTTTAGCATACGAGCGTATCCGGGTTTTGGCGCCAGTCTCTGGCTTATTCGAGTTTTCGCGCCGTCCTTTTAACATATTCGGGTTTTGGCGCCAACCTCTTATCATATTCGGATTTTGGCGCCAACCTCTGGCTTATTCGAGTTTTGGCGCCAATCTCTGGCTTATTCGAGTTTTGGCGCCGCCCTCTTATCATATTCGGGTTTTGGCGCCGCCCTTTGAGCATATTCGGATTTTGGCGCCAACCTCTGGCTTATTCATGTTTTGGCGCCGCCCTCTTATCATATTCGGGTTTTGGCGCCGCCCTTTGAGCATATTTTGGTTTTGGCGCCAACCTCTGCCTTATTCGAGTTTTGGCGCCGCCCTCTTATCATATTCGGGTTTTGGCGCCGCCCTTTGAGCATATTTGGGTTTTGGCGCCAACCTCTGGCTTATTCGAGTTTTGGCGCCGCCCTTTTAGCATACATGGATCTGGGTTTTGGCGCCGGTTACCTGGCATGGCCGAGGTTTGCTTCCCATTGCAACCAAGTTGTAGATTCCTAAAGGAATCCAATTTAATACACTTCTGGCGCCCAGTATTGGCAGCGCCGCATGTGACTCAATTCTAGCGCCTCTGTTTCAGCACTTCTGATTACGCAATTCAACTCCCACCGCACCCCAACCCTACCTGCCGCAGGTGTTCTCCGGCAATCCGCACTTCACTCGCCTACTAAAAGAGCAAGTCTGCCCGTTAATTATTCGCCTGTTTGGGCCAACACACAAGCACTCGCAGGCTGCTAATAGTGCTTTGTCATCGACCGGAATCTCGTCTGGCGGCGGTGCCTCGTCCTACCCGGCGCCGCCGGCGGCTCCTATCGGCGATTTGCCGCCAACTGCTGCATCGATGGCTTCGTCAGTGTCGACGCAAGCGTCGGCTAATTTTGCTATTCACGTCCGACTGCACAGGCTGGTGGGAGTGCTGCTGAATTCTTACTTTGGTCTGGTCAGCACAGAGTGCGAGATTTTCCTCACGCTACTGATTCGTTTAGTAGACTCGGATAAATGGCCCTGGCAACGAATTCTAGCCTTGGAAGTGCTGCACAAGCTGGTGCAACGGCCTGGCTTGGTGGCCGCAATCTGTTGCGCCTACGATATGAAACGGCACGCGTCGAAAATCTTTGCCGTCCTAGTCGGCGCTCTGGCTGGCTACGTTCAGGGCGTGTTCACCGCGCCCAGGGAGGTTGGCGTTGGCGCTGCGGGCTCGTCTGGTTCTGCCGCTAGTGAGTGCTTAGCGGCTGTCGGTTGAGCTCTTCTGGCTACCCTCCTGGCTACCCTCCTCGCTACCCTCCTGTCTACCCTCCTGGCTACCCTCCTGGCTACCCTCCTGGCTACCCTCCTGGCTACCCTTCTGGCTACCCTCCTGGCTACCCTCCTGGCTACCCTTCTGGCTACCCTTTTAACTACCCTCCTGGCTACCTTTTAGCTACCCTCTTGGCTACCCTCCTGGCTACCCTCCTTGCTACCCGATCTTTGCTACCCTCCTGGCTACCCTCCTGCCTACCCTCCAGGCTACCTTCCTGGCTACCCTCCTGGCTACCTTTTAGCTACCCTCTTGGCTACCCTCCTGGCTACCCTCCTGCCTACCCTCCAGGCTACCTTCCTGGCTACCTTCCTGGCTACCCTCCTATCTAACCTCCTCGCTACCCTCCCGGCTACCCTCCTGGCTACCCTCCTTGCTGCTCTCCTTGCTACCCGACCTCTTCTACCCTCAGACTCTTACTTTTAACCTTTAAGAATGATTGTCTTTCTTTTTGAAACTTACGCAATTAATCAGTACTCGTAAAAAACAAAATGCTTTCTTTGCTACTGACATAGTAGTCTAAGTATATTTTTTATCAATTTTCAGTGAAAGAGCAACCGCCTGCTATGTTAGGCGGCATGCAAGTCGGTCCGGGCAGCAGTCCAAGCCCTTGCTTTGTGTACAAGGGCTTGATTGTGCCGCTTCACACCAGTCCCAAGGCTGTGTAGTAAGTGTCTGTTCATTCTTAGTATTGCTACTATACAAATCTTTACATTTGCTAGGATTCCCGGAAGGTATTTTTTGCTACGATCTCGCTGGGGAAAGAAATCGGATTTCAACACAATCCCCGAAAAAAAGATTTTCCTGCCGCAGGGGATTTTTTTTAAAAACCTCATTCACTGCTTAGAGCATACTAAATGCGTTGGCGGAATTTGTCTATGGCGAAACCTCATTCACTGCTTAGAGCATACTAAATGCGTTGGCGGAATTTGTCTATGGCGAAACCTCATTCACTGCTTAGAGCATACTAAATGCGTTGGCGGAATTTGTCTATGGCGAAACCTCATTCACTGCTTAGAGCATACTAAATGCGTTAGCGAAATTTGTCTATGGCGAAACCTCATTCACTGCTTAGAGCATACTAAATGCGTTGGCGGAATTTGTCTATGGCGAAACCTCATTCACTGCTTAGAGCATACTAAATGCGTTGGCGGAATCTGTCTATGGCGAAACCTCATTCACTGCTTAGAGCATACTAAATGCGTTGGCGAAATTTGTCTATGGCGAAACCTCATTCACTGCTTAGAGCATACTAAATGCGCTGGCGGAATTTGTCTATGGCGAAACCTCATTCACTGCTTAGAGCATACTAAATGCGTTGGCGAAATTTGTCTATGGCCTCATTTAGTGCTTAGAGCATACTAAATGCGCCAGCAATACGTAAAACATGCGCTCCTTACTTCAGTGGTCATGGTAATCGTTTCATGAAATGCTACGAGCGTACTAGAGACCGGGGCAAGAAGTCAAAGTTCAGGCAAAATTCCAATTATTCATATCTTCGTAACTTGAAAACGTTGCCGTCACAAGAATCGCTAAAGTCACTAGAGTTAACCACTCACTAGTGACTCTAGCGACTCAGGGACGACACTTTTTGACTTTTTACCGACTGAAACGACTGAGAGGCGACTGTTGATTCACGTCACGCATCAAGTGAGTTGTACGAAGAGTTGCAAAAAGTAGTTTAAGAGTCGTTGTCTTAGCGCTCAATTTTCCACTAACTCAA
Organism: Macrostomum lignano; assembly: GCA_002269645.1. Taxonomy (NCBI): domain Eukaryota; kingdom Metazoa; phylum Platyhelminthes; family Macrostomidae; genus Macrostomum; species Macrostomum lignano. The sequence continues at coordinate 36,240 of NIVC01002950.1, forward strand.
GTGGACTGAATAGAGTTTTTTAAATGCAAAATTCGATTAAAATTCATAAATTGACGATTTAGACGCAGTTCTACAGCGACTAGAGCACGCCTCTCAAATACGACTCTACGACGCCAGAGTCACTACAGAGTCTCAGACAATAAAACGCCTCAAAGTGACTCTTCGGCGACTCTTTGACGACTTGTTTGCAACTTGTACCGTGACATCTTATCGTTTTAGAGTCGTCTAGAGTCAGCTTCAATTCTATTTTAGCCGTGTTACCTAAAACAAATTTGAAACGATACTGAAGCTCTTCTAGGCCTGGGTAACTGTTTTCATCGGGCGGCTCTTTCTACGGAAAAAAACCATAAATCTTCAAAAAATCGTTTTAGATGAAAAAACGTATTTTTAAAGTGAAGTGAATGGAAACAACAGTAATGAGATTAACGAAATATAGTTTTTATAATAATTTTGGTATCTTCCATTTATTTATATAGCTGTTACTCCGTATGTCTTCTAGTGCGTATCTGTACAGAGAAACTAAAGCAATAACTATGAGGAGTATCATAAATTATAAATAAAAACCTCATACTACAGCTCGTCCATCTGTCTGTAAATCTGTTTTAACTGTTGGACATTGTCTCTCAGCAATTCGGCATTCACTTTCCAATTGGCTGTCTTGTGTGGCATGGCGTGCATTGAGGCCATCCTGCCCGAAGCGGTAGCCGTTACTAGCATGTCTCTTAGTTGTGTCAGCGCTTTATGCGCCCCGGATAATTGCTTGTTGAAGCCCGCCATTATTGGTATCGATCGGTGTCGATTATTTGTTCGCTCGTCCTCTTCAGCATCCTCATTGGCGTCTAAGTGCTCTTGATCCAGATAGGTTGCCAGATCCTTTAGCATGGCGTCTAAGCGTTCGAGGCTGGCTTCGGCTTCCCTCTCCCGGCCCCAAGTGTCATCGTCTTCGTCGGGCTCTTTGCCAATGTCGGCATCGTTCAAGTAGCTTCTTTTACTTCTTCGGTTGATTTTTTCTTCCATGAATCGTAGATTAATTCCCGCTTGAATGATATCACCCTGCGGACCGTCGTTCAGGTGATCCAGTAGTTCTGTCAGGCTTTCAAAGTTGGGTAAATCTTCTTCTATGGTGAAGAAATCTATTGTTGAGGAATCCTTTTTGGTATTGTCCGTGGATCGACGCTGCCGATTGTGATGCTCTTTGGCGCGCGACTGGTACTGTACAGTTAAAGAGATAACGCGGAATCGTCTGATAAACGCATATTGAATATTGTTATTCTCAGATGTATGCGACTTTTCCAAGGGAATATGCAAATACAATAACACTTTAATCGAATGACTTAAAGGCAAGGTGGCCGGAGTGACGGCTAAGGCCGGTTCACATTACATTCAGTAACTCCGCGGGTCATACCCGTTAATAACGTTACCATTACATTACGATACATTTTAACGACTCAACGACTGTAATGCGACGAATAGGAGACGACTGTTGAGTCACTAACACATCACGTGAGCTGCAGAATCGTAAGAGTCGCGAAAAAGTCGCTCAGGAATCGTTGTGGTAGCGCTTAACTTTATACTAACCTTAAGTATACTAAATAGTGTTGTTATGAATGCGAAATGCGATTATAATTCATAAAGTGACACAGATGTACTTTAAACGCAACTCAGTAATTCTACAGTGCCTCTAGAACGCCTCAGCTACGACTCTACGGTCCCAGAGTCACTATAGAAGCGTCACTTGCGTCGTTTCAGAGTCGCAGACAATAAAACGATTAAAATTGACTTTTAGGCGACTCTTTGACGACTTGTTTGGCGACTTGTACCAGGACATCTCGTCGTTTTAGAGTCGTCTAGAGTCAACTTCTTTCCTATTTTACTTGTGTTACCAGCAAAAAAAATTGAAACAAATCTGGGACGCTTCTTAGCCTAAATACCGTTTTCAGTGGGAAAGAAGATTGCTCAAATCAATGTTAAAATAGGTCTAAAGGAACTTTACATACCTTTAAGTAATGTTTGACCTGCAAAGCTATTATCGGTAATGTGACAACAACATACATAGCAAGGGTAATTTTGCTGCAAATCCGAGGTCTGTTTACTGCAGTGGTGGCATGTACTGTCGCAACTCCTGCCATCAGCACAGCTCCGATGTGCTGCCCTTTTACATCAGGGTTGAACTGCATAGCTCAGCTTATGTCTTTTGTTCAATGTGGCTGCCTTGAAGAGTAAAAGTAGCCTATTAGCTGTGTACTAACCACGACCAACTCTGCTGAACTTGCTCTTAGCATGTTAAGGACAAATTAAGAGATACACAATTCAAATAAAAATACTAAATGGTGAAATAGTACATCACCTGTCTCAGCTCCTCCATGTGATCCAGCAAATAGCCAGAACCGTCAAACAGATCTGCGTATCGTCTCGATCGTTTGATTCGCTCGCCGTGTTGACTGGCGAATTCGCGCATTAGGTCAGACTTTATTCCGGCTATATGCTTGTCTTGCTTGGCTTTGTCATGGTTGGCCTTGTTTTTTTGATGCCTCCTTTTTGATGCTCTCCGATTTGTCTGCCTTTTGCTGGTAAATCCGCCGATTTTCTCGTTCGACTTGATACTTTCGGTAAAATTTTCTGCACTTTTCCGTAGCTGCAATAAATCGCTGTTTGGTACAGCTGAAGCTGGTGTAGTCCAAAACCAAGTGATATTGTATACCTGTCGGCTATAGCGGCTTTGTTTACCAACGGAGGCTTCAAATGTTTTAGACTGGTCGTCATGGTGTTGACATCTTGCTGATTGTACTAGCACCAGCAATATTAACAGCAGTGGCGGCAGCAAAAGCGATCGCGTCAACTTTTTTGTCGGCATTCCGACACTCGTGTAGAATGATTCGTTTAGTTTTGTTTCTCTGCTTAAAAAAGCAATTTTGTCAACGCAGTAAGGTCTTATAATTCTGGTGTGTTGATGCGTTTTGCGGCTCGACTTCAACCGGATTTGTAAGGTCTCTAACAGACAGGCTTTGCAAGATAAATTGCTTTAGCCTGCGCGTGTTTTAACCTCAGTTGAATTGCACTTTAGTCCAACCACTGTCGATATCTCTATGGTCAAAAGATCGACAAATGATTTAGTGTCAAGCGTGGAAATCGTGTTTGTTAGTAAAATTTATATAATTCTAGATCTAGTCTCAGAATTAAATACGCATTAAGTAATAGCTAGAAGATGGAACACCAGATCACCTGTTTTTGTTGTCTTTATTGTTGCTTTATTGAAAAATGACCAGATAAAATGCGACACTATATGTCGTAAATCAGATCATAAGCAAAGTCCCATTATGCTCGTAGTTTGTGAATGAAAAACAGATGTGTTGCTCTTCTCAAACAAGAAAGCTTCACAAATAAAGATCTAAGATCTTGTTTCTTTGACGCCTGACCCTCGTAGTGATTTAGTGCTGCGTATAGCTCGTAATAAACCTATATTCCTTATGAGTGTACAACGCTCTATTAAAAAACTACAAACACATGTAAGTCGAAACATTCAAAGGTGTACTTTCATCACCAAAATAGTTATACTAAATAGCCTGCGGATTCGAGAACGTCAAGAAAATTTCAAATGAAAAGTCACTGTCTAATAGTATAACCTCAGACAGTAGCTAGTCCAAAATGACTGTCTGTAGCATGAAACGCCAATCTAAATAATTCAGTTACAAATGTCCAAATTTAGGGTCTGCTAGTTGTCAAAGCTGTGCAATAAGCGCCAGATTTTACATGTAGCAAAA